>BHEV01047332.1:241-26356 GCA_004319985.1 Emydocephalus ijimae | reverse complement strand
CGGCCGGTTCGAAATCCCCGCGTCCTGACCAATCAGCACGCGGGGATTTCGGGCATGCGTGTTAGGACACAGCAGTCTGGAATGGTATAGGGGTTCTACTTGAGCAGGGAGTTGGTCTAGAAGACCTCCAAGGCCCCTTCCAACTCTGTTGTTATTCTTATTCCACTTAGACTGAGAGGGGCATTCTCTTTCACAATTCTTGGAACCATACCAACTCTGCTCAAATCTGATGGCATAGTTTATTACTGTTTTGAGACAGGAAACAGACAAATGTTGTCATGTAAGCCTAACATAAGAATAACAGAGAGAAATTCCTCATGTGTCCAATCACACTTCGCCAATAAAGAATTCTATCCTATTCCATTCCATTCCATTCTGANACTCTACTCTACTCTACTAATTCTAATTCTAATTCTAATTCTAATTCTAATTCTAATTCTAATTCTAATTCTAATTCTAATTCTAATTCTAATTCTGAATCCTATTCTATTTTCCTCCACTCTATTTTCTACCCTATCCTACTCTACTCTACTCTACTCTACTCTACTCTACTCTACTCTACTCTACTCTACTCTACTCTACTCTACTCTACTCTACTCTACTCTACTAATTCCATTCCATTCTGTTCCTATTTCCATCCCTATCCTATGGACTATCCTGCAATAGTCCAATTTTAAAACAAGTACAAAGCAGGGACAGAAAGGTAGCAACCTTTTGTGGCAGGGATTTCTGGAGCGCATTAGGAACCAGCAAGTTTCAGAATGCATCCTGCCACCATGTCTTTGTGCCACACGGAAGCAGTTTGGGATTTTTAGAATGACTTCCCAATGTGCAAATTGCTTCCCTGCCCGTCCAATGGCTAATCAGATTCACACACACACACACGCACACGCACAAAACACCCAAAACACACGCTATCCATTTCTCCTGCTCCCTCCCCTCCAACCCACAATGTTCTGATTCACCTTAAGAAGAGAACCTTGTTAGTCTGAAAAATTTCAAGGAGGAGGAGGAGGAGGAAAAGGAGATGGTGGGGCAGCTCCCTGTCCAGGGTAGCAAATGTTATTAAAAGGCATTAGCTTTCCCTAAGCCTCGGCTACCACTCACAAAAGCATGTTCTTTTTAATTAAAAAAAAGTGTTATTTGGGGAAAGCGCTACCGGTATCCTTTTGGAGAAGGAGGGATAGGAGCACACTATGAATAATGCAGGAGAAATATTGTGTAGGTGGTTATGCCTGCTTAAGCTCATTTCATTTGAGAATGACATTAAAAGGGTCTCTTGTGATACTTGAAGAACACGACAGAAGATTATTTGGGGGCTGGGCTGGGGTGGGAGAGAAAGAATTGGAGTCCTGCTCAACGGTTGGAAATCTGCTTATTTGAGCTGGGCATGGGAGGACCTGCCTTCTCCAAACGAGGTGGCAATATCAGCTTATAGAAGGCTGGTTTAAGCTACGGTATTGCTTGGTTGTGTCCTATCAAGTCAGCCTAGAACTTTAGTGACTACAAAGATTTAGATCTTCTCCAAGACAATCTCTCCCTGATTTGGTTTTCTAGATCTTCTAATGGTGTTTAGCAGAGGTCCCCAAACTTGGAACCTTTAAGACTTGTGGACTTCAACTCCCAGAATTCTCCAGCCAGCTAATTCTGGGAGTTCAAAGTCTTAAAGGTGCCAAGTTTGGGGACCCCTGCTGTATAGTGTGTCACTGACTCCATCCAATTTGTTGTTGGTTCTTCTCTTCTCTTCTCTTCTCTTCTCTTCTCTTCTCTTCTCTTCTCTTCTCTTCTCTTCTCTTCTCTTCTCTTCTCTTCTCTTCTCTTCTCTTCTCTCTTCTACTCTTCCCAGCATGATGGAGCTGGTTGTTTGCATTGACTAATTATGTTCCATCAAGTCAATGCTGATTCTTCATGTTGACTCTTGCCAACCTTAGAGGTAGATTTTCTCCATGGTGATGTGTCCTCAGCTGGCCCTTCCGCTCTTCCAATGATACATTTATTGCCCCTGTAACTATCTCCATCCACTTTGTTGCTGGTTGTCTTCTTCTCCTCTTTCTTTCCACCATTCCCACCATGAACATCTTCTCTAGGTCTTTACATCATGTGAAGCAGGAATAATTTGATCCATCATTTTGTGCCTTGAGAGAGAACTCTGGGTTGGTTGGTTTGATGACCCAGCAATTGTGTTCTTGGCTGTCCACAATCTTCTCAGGACCCTTCTCCAACCCAAAGATCAAAGGCGTCCATCCTCTTGCTATCCTGCTTCTTCAAAGTCCAACTTTCACTTCCACAGAGGGAATATTGTGGCATGCATGATTCTAACCTTTGGAGGCATCATGGCATTTGAAATAATTGAAATAAGCAAATCTGGATACCCCACTGACTTTGTTTGTTAGAAGGTCGCAAAAGGGGATCACTGCAACTGTCATGAGTCAGTTGTCAAGGGTCTGAATTTTGATCCATGTGGCCATGGAGATGCTACAACAGTTGTAAGTGTGAAAATGTCAGGTGAGATTTTCAAAATCCAAGAAAGAAAACCTTAGACTCCATTGTTATAGAGAAAAGGACTTTTACTGAATTTGAAGTGGAAGCATCAGAAGAACACAAGATCTGAGGCAATAGGCGCCAAAATCACATATAGAAAGTTACCCCATGTTCCCACCCCCCAAGAGTTCAAACTGGCCATCCAATCTGAGGTGTGTGTAATGTCAAGTAGGTGCATCTTCAGGTGGCGTTTCACACATCTGGTATGCCAAGATGGTTGACCTTGGCCTAGAGAGATAAGAGTGTACATCTGCACAGTAAGCAAAAACAACTACTACCAACCTGCCTTCCATGGAGGACCTATATACTGCATGAGTCAAAAAGAGGGCTGTGAAAATATCTACACATCCCTTACATCCCGGACATAAACTGTTTCAACTTCTACCCTCAGGATGATGCTATAGAGCACTGCACACCAGAACAACTAGACATAAGGAGAGTTTTTCCCTGAATGCCAACACTCTGCTAAACAATTATTTCCCTCAACACTGTCCAACTATTTACAAAGTCTGCATTACTATTACTATTAATCTTCTCATTACTCCTTATCACCCATCCCCTCCCACTTGTGACTGTATGACTGTAACCTTGTCGCTTGTATCCTTATGATTTTTATTGACTGTTTCCTGGTATGATTTGATTGCTTATTGTACCCTGTGACTATCATTAAGTGTTGTACCTTATGATTCTTGATAAATGTATCTTTCCTTTTATGTACACCGACAGCATTTGCACTAAGACAAATTCTTTGTGTGTCCAATCACACTTAGCCAATAAAGTATTCTATTCTATTCTATTCTATTCTATTCTATTCTATTCTATTCTATTCTATTCTATTCTATTCTATTCTATTCTATTCTATATTCTATTGTATTCTATTCTCTATTATTCTATTCTATTCTCTATTCTATTCTGTATTATTCTATTCTCTATTCTATTCTCTATTATTCTATTCTATTCTCTATTCTGTTCTGTTCTATTCTGTTCTATTCTATTCTNTCCTATTCTATTCTGTTCTGTTCTGTTCTGCTCTGCTCTGCTCTATTCTATTCTATTCTATTCTATTCTATTCTATTCTATTCTATTCTATTCTATTCTATTCTATTCTATATTATTCTATTCTATTCTCTATTCTATTCTATTCTATTCTATTCTATTCTATTCTACTCTCTATTATTCTATTCTATTCTATTCTATTCTGTTCTGTTCTATTCTATTCTATTCTATTCTATTCTATTCTATTCTATTCTATTCTATTCTATTCTATTCTATTCTATTCTATTCTATTCTATTCTAAGCAAGTCAGCATAGTCAAGAAAACATCCCAACTTCTACATTTCACCAACTTAAACTTCCAGCACCCTCCCCCCCCACGAAGCCCAATTATTCTTCCCTCCCCCCATTTCTATGGCAGCTGGAAAGACAAGCAGAAGAAGGATTCTTGGAGGCTGACAGGAAAATGGTCATAGCGATGTTGTAGAATGGTCACTAAAAGGAACCACCAGGATTACCTGCCTTTCTCCCTGTGGAAGGGGAAGAGGACATGGAGCCAAGGTCTTCCACCAAACATTCCAATTTCACGGAAGCTCACAGAATGACAATGCTGTTTGTAGAATTGCGAAGGCATCTTCCTGTGGCCTTGTTTATATTTATCATGTCTTTCAAACCTTTAATGGCCTTTGACAGTTCTAATTGGTTTTTTTTTTTTAATTGTGTGCACCCCAAATCCCCATACGGATGGCGGGTAGAGGCATCGATTCGATAACTCAATGAAATAAATAAATTTGACGCCACCGACTTGGAGAAGTTCAATGCTTCTTTCAAACCCAAGAGGGATTTTTTTTTTTTTGATAACGGGAGGTGCCTGAGGCCAGAAAAAAAGGAGTGGACAGTGGTCAGTATTTAAATAAAGCCAACAATTAAACAAACAGGCAGACAGGGGGAGGGAATACAGGAATTCAGTGGAAGCTCTATCTGTGCCCTTCAGCTCTCCGGGTTCCAACAGTTGTTGGCCTGCTGCGATTTGTCATGTGCTTAAAAGTAAATCAACTTTGCTGTTGACCAAGGGAGGAGAACAGCTCCTTTAGGAAGAAGGAATGCAGAATTCTGTAGTTGGCACGCACATGTTTTTGGCCTTTCACCCAGTTGCTCAATTCCCTTTGGCACAAGTCTACTTCCTTGTTTTCACTGTGTGCCACCCTTGCAAGACAATTGGCAAACAAGTGGTGCCTTTTTACCCCGTGTGTTGGGTGGGTTGTTCAAGGCTTGGCTTCATCTAATGGTTGACTCACATCCCTGGCATTTCCTCTTTAAAGGTGATCCTTGACTTACGAATGCAATCGGGACTGAAAAAATTAATTGTTCAAATGTGTGGTTGTTAAGCGAGGCACCATGGGACTGGATAGGGTTCCGATGAGTGCTCTAATTAATTCACAAGCCTCGAGCCAAGTGTCAAAAGAAATCCAATTATTTATTACGAGCAACATGTCAACACTTTTCCCAAGATTTGCCTCTGATAAGAGGTAGCCCTTGCACTTGATTAAGTATTGGAGTTGTCTCCTGGGCCACCTTGAATTGAGGATTAGCTGCACCTCATAATGGGTTTGGCCTCCCACGACTACGGGGTCTGAGGGCTCACAGGGTAGTGGCCTCAGGGTTTTTTGTTTTTTTTGCCAAGGAAACCACCGTGGTCATTAAATGAGACCTTACAGGACCACAACTGCTTGTCGAAAGACACCTGGGGAGGTTGCAATATTCGATTCTGGGGCTGCTGGAGGTTGCAATTGTTATAAATGTGACCCAGGGGCCAAGTTCCCAGGTCACAATCGCGTGACTGCAGGGATGCTCACAAGTGTGAAAATGGCAATGGACTTCCAGGACTCCAGGTGGACTTGAACCCAGGTCTCCCTATTCCAAAACCAATTCTTTAACCATTTCAGATAGTCCTCAATTTGCAACTGCAATGGAGGCCAAAATTTCTGTTGCTAAGTGAGACAGTGATGAAGTGAATTCTGTCCCCATTTTAGGACCTTTCTTGCCACAGTTGTTAAGTGAGTCACTTCAGTTGTAAAGTGAATCTGGCTTCCTCATTGATTTGGCTTCTCAGAAAGGGACAGTGCAACCATCATAAAGATGAGTCAGTTGACAAGGGTCCAATTTTTGATCACAGGACCATGGGGATGTTGGAACAGTCTTATGTGTGAAAAATGGTCATACATTATTTTTTTCAGCACCGTCATCGCTTCGGTCACTAAATGAACTGTTGTAAGTTAAGGACTACCTGTATTATTTCCTGCTGGTTCTTGGACTAAGAGAGAAGGACTGTGTGATGACCCGGGGCAGGGCACAGAGGTAACACAGGCAGCTGGCAGTTCAAACCGCCCCTTTATTGCTCCAAATTTCCTCAAAGGTTCCCATGTTTCTGGCAAGTCCCACAGGAAGGTGACAACACACACATACCTCCAGCAGCCTCAGGCTGCAAATAGTCCAGCCCAACGCAGTGAGCACCATGGCTACAAAACAAGAAATCCAGAAAGAATGAAAGGAATCCAGGAGAGTTCAAACGTCAGCACTCAACGCTCAGTGTTTATTCCCTGCAGAAAGGCTCAGGTGAGGGATCTGCATCCAATACAGCGATGGGGCCAGGGCCATCTGGGAATTATGTGCTGACTCTGGAGCCTCCAGAATCTGACATTAGCGAGGCAGAGGAACAGGAGGAGCCCGTTACCAGTGCATGCTTGCGCAGAGCTGCCAGAAGGCAAGAACAGTTAAGACAAAAGGGGCGAGTCGGGAGTAAGGCTTGGAGGTGATTGGCCCCTCCCATAAGACATAAAGGAGGAGCAAAGGGACATGAGCTTTTGCAGGAAGCAACTTTGTTCGTTCTGATTGGTTTAGAGTCTGAAGCTCCGTGTTGACTTTGTGCTCCATTTGGCGTTGTACAGCTAATTGGCCATTTAGTTGTTGGCAGCATTTCAAGGGAGATCAAGGTGGGTGCTTATCAGCCTTATCCCGAAGGACTGTGGCAGACTTCTGTTGGACTATTTACAAACAGTTTGGGACTCATTACGGGCTGTGAATGAATATAGTTCATAGGTGTTGCAATAAAACAAAAGGATTTGGCGACTAGCGTGTGTTGTTCCCGTCTCAGGAAGCCTTGGTCAGAACACCAACAAATGCCTGCTCCTCCTCATTTTCCTCCAAAACTGCCCCCTCAGTCTCTGTCGGCTCCAGTTCCAGCTCATCTTCCCCCGCAGATTCAGGCTCTGTCTTAAAGGTGAGTTGGGAATGTGGGTTTCTCCACTTCCAAGTCCTTCTTCTCAATGCTTACACCGCCCTGGATCCATTGAGATCACCACGCTGTGCAGCTTTCCCATGCTCTTCCCCGAGATTGGACTGAGCCCCTGTGGGTCAATCTTTTGTGACTTTGTGTCCGAACATCTCACACCTTCCTGGCCTCCTAATCTCTTCCCGAAAACACATTTATCTTCATCAGAAGCAGCTCCATTTAAAACAGAGCAAACTTGCAAGCTCAGGTTATTGCTGACCTTATCTCGTTCCTGGTGTGCTTTTCTGTCAGATAAATCAGCTTTTTTTTTATTGCCATGTAATCTTTCCTGCGCATGGAAGAGCTATGACAGGTACCAGATAAAATAGCTTTGGGTAATAAAGTTGTCTTTTAAATAAGAAATTACATATATACACTCCTACTTTCCAATAAAACCGGAGTGGTTTAAAGGTGCAGGGCTTTTCCTAGATGGAGAAAGAGCCATGAAGAAATGTTTCTTTGATTCCTAGATTTTATTAAAAACTAATTTTTCTCCAGTGTTCAATTAGTAAGTGAAATCTATCTTTAAATCCAGGTTAGATTCTGGCAGCTACAGCTGGGAGGTTTCATAAAGACATGGAGAGAAAAGAGCCATCTACTGCAAAAACACTCTACAAGGTCATCTATTGCTAGATTATTAACCCCTAAAAAACCATATCTAAAGTAGACACAGAGACAACCATCTCACCATGGATTAACTATTTCTGCTTGGATTCATTAAGTTGCTGACAGATTATGTTGAATTAACAGATGTGGGACAGATTCTTCCTTTTGGACAGTGGAACAAAAACCTACAACTGGTTTTGAAGGCATCTAAAATTGCATCTTAGCATGGAAGCCAACGTTTTGGTCTTCTAATCTAGCCATATAAGACTTCTTCAACCACTGTGCTCTTTCTCCCAAAATAGAAATGTTTCCATTCAGGTGTAAACTTTATTATGTCATCTGACCGACACCCAGAAGGCATTGCATAATGGAATGAGGTCACCTTGTATGGTGAGCATTATTCCAGGTCTTGAGAAATGGCTTGGTGGAGGACATCTACTTCATATCTATGTGGAAAGTCCCAGGTTTAATATCTGACATTTCCTGGTGAGATTAAAGCTGCCAGAAAACTCAGGGGTTTCCCCCAATACTTTGTAATGACCGTCTTATTCAAAAGTTGCATTTAGACAGGGTGCTAGTATGGTTTTATTGTGAAATCTTTTCATGACCAACAGGTGCTTTTCCCCTCTCCAGGTACAGCAGCTCTCCATAAAACCTATTTTATTTATTTCATCACCTTTTTACCCTATCAGTCAAGGAACCCTCAAGGCAATCCATAGGGAGATGGTGTGGGAACTTTCTTTGGCAGAAGAAGAGTGAAACCTAGAGAGGACTTGGAAACTTGCGCTGGTACACAACGCGGGCCCTTGAATGTTTGTGGCATGAGTCACTCAAAGTCAAATGATGTGTTTATTAAATAAACAGGTTTATTATTATTATTATTAAAAAGTAAAGACAGGAGGGATCCCAAGATTAACTGGAACACCCAACTGTCCTTGAAAACAGGATGAGAAAATATCTAAATGGGCATTCAATTCTATAGGCTCAGATAGCTGCTGTTAGGTGACATGAAGGCACAACAGGAAGGAAGGAAGATGGAGGGGTAAAAGAGGGAGGGAGGGAAGATGGAAGGGGAGAGAGGAAGGGAGGGAGGGAGGGAGGAAGGAAGGAGGGAGGGAGGGAGGGAGGAAGACACCACTGCTTCTTTAGAGACTCAAGTATGTCTACTCCCCATGTTTCATGACTCTGGGCGTCAACTTCAACATGATGGGCTTCTTCGTCTTGAGGAGCCCTTTGTCATCCAGCTCCAAGGGGATCTTCCCCCAAAGAAAGGGAGACAGAAAACAGTACAGGATTGGAATTAAACAGAGGTGATTCCACTACCAAGAATCATGTTTTACTTACATACCTTTTCTATGCTTTTGCAATGCCTCAGTTGTATTTTGTTCAGCTCAAACCCATTTCCCCCCACTGTCTGTGTTGCAATTGACAAAGGCGTTTCATTAAGGACTTCACTCTGCTGTGAGTACCAAATAAGACTCTATTCTCAGTAAGACGTAGAGGCAAAACCTAAGCATTGGAGCATCTCTTTCTCTCTCTCTCTCTCTCTCACACACACACACACACACACACCACATACACGGGATGGACCTGATAAGATGACCCTGTCTTTCCAAAAAGATCTTTCTTTCACATTCATCACCTCTTTGTATCTTTGAACAAGACATATAGGTGAGATGGGAAATTGGTTGAGTAATAGCAATGGCTATAACACTTAGACTGCTTCACAGGGCTATACAAGCCTCTCTAAGCAATTTACAGAGTCAGCCTCTGGCCCCCAATAATCTGGGTCCTCATTTTACCCACCTCAGAAGGTTGGAAGGCTAAGTCAGCCTTGAGCCTGGTGAGATTTGAACTGCCAAATTGCAGGCAGCCGGCAGTCAGCAGAAGTAGCCTGCAGTACTGCACTCTGACCACTGTGCCAGCACAGTAAACTCTTTAGTGGATGAGCAGGAACCAGCTTCCAACCCAAGTTGTAAAACTCACCGGTGTTTCTTTGCAGGTTTGAAAGCGAAATCTTTGCAGCGCGACCACCAGACCCATTTTCACCACCAGGAGGGCAAAACGCATAGCGATGCAGTTCCTGGGACCCGCTCCAAAAGGGAGGAACATATATGGATCTAGGCTCTCTTTGTTCTCTTTACTAAACCTATTTGGGCAAATGAGAAAAGAATCACAGCGGAATAAAGCTACTATTCCCAAGAATCTGTACCTCAGTTCTGTAATTAAGACACCACTTTGCTCCTTCAACACTGGATAAACTGGACTGAGAGCAATGAAGAAAGATAAACATTTGTGGAGAGAGATTGTTGTGGTTAAATGGCTGGTCTGATGTGGTGGAATGTAGTCTGGATTCCCAGGAGGGAGGGGCTGCATTTCAGAGGACCAAGAGACTGAACTTTATATGGTTTGGTTGGTGAGAAGAGAATTAAGGCGGGCCTTCTGTACCAATTCTCAAAGTGGGCATAGCTGGGGAGGTGGTCATTAGCCTGGGGTCATTATATTCCCATGGTCTAAGTTCAACCTCTTAACCTCTGTTCACCCTTATCTGGTGCCAATTTAGTGTTGAACTTTAGTTGATTAGATTTTTGGCTTGAGCAACAAATTTTCTGAACTGCAACTTAACATATGTTCTGATACTCTGGCTTGACAAGTATATTTTTAATGATACAAGTAGTTGCTTTAGTTTGGCAAGATTCTGTCTGCAGGTGAGGAACCATAAAGAGAAGTATTTAGAAGTAGTTTCTGCTTAATTAATTTGGACTTCTTGAGTTTTTATGCCCAAGAATCTTTGAATCTACTACGGCATCCAATTAGTGACAGCTATAATGTAGGTGAACGAGGCCTATTTCTCATATTTTGACCTACCTGTCGCGGTTCAAGGAGGGAATCTTTTCTAAATATAATTTCTTGCATGTACTTTTTACTCTTCAACACCTATCAGTGTGGCTTACAGCTGCCCTACAGCTTTTCGTTTAGTTGTTGGAACATTAAACCAAGTCATTGACTTAGCTGCTATAGTCAGTTTAGGCATCATTTTCGCCCATGGAGTTAATTAAGTTCCACAGACAATTTATGGATGTGGATCGTAAAAAAAGCCCTGTGTGACTTTGTAGATGTCAAAGAATGATCTGCCTCTCATTTGAGAAGTTACAACCGACACTTTGCTCCCCAATGTCCTCATGGCACTGCGTTCCTTATTAATTTGGTTTCAGAAGGATGGTGTTCCTCACAACATACCTTTCAGGTCTGTACTCTTCGGGCTCAGGCCAATATTCGGGCATCCGATGTAGGACATAAGCGGGAATCATAACCACGGTCCCTTCTGGGATGGTGATTCCATGGATTTCTACTGTCTTTTTGCAAATCCTCTCAAGTCGTCCCCCAGGAGGGTAAAGACGAAAAGTTTCATTCACCACCATATCTAGATATTCCATTTGATGGAGTGCGTCATAGGTGGGAGGGGTCTGCACAAAAGGCCAAAACAAGACAAAAGAAAGTAATATGGCATTCTAAGAAGTGATTTATCTCCCTCCCTCTCTCTTTCTGTATAACGTTCTTGTGGAACAGGAATCCTGGAAAGCTGGCCACCTCCCATCTAATTAAGAATCACATTTCAGTTATCTCAACATTGTGAAAAGGAAAAGAAATCCTGCCATGTCAGAAGAAGACTCTGGTTTTGCTCTTCTGGGTGCACACATCTTCTATTCATGGGAAGCAGTCAATCTGGCTGGGAGGAGGGATCAAATGAGGAACTAGCCTGGAATCACTGCACAACCACAAAAGAGCTAGGGCTGATCCCACTTTAGTTCCTTGGAGCTTTATCTAATTATTCCCAGGAGCTGGCTGCTAGGCTGGGGAGATTCCTGTACTTTAGGCAGAACATAATATAGTAGTTAGCTTGAACTCTGTGTGTGTAGGGCTAGTTGTTTCTGCCTAGCAGCTCCTAAAACAACCAGAAGAGTCACAGAGGCCCCCCCAAAAGAGTCATACCTTATTGGGAAAAGTGTCATTGATCTCTTGGTACAATTTCTCTTGAGCATCAGGGTGCGTGGCCAGACAATAAGACATGATGCTGAGGGAGGTACCAATGGTCTCATAGCCACCAAAAATGAAAAAAATTGATTGGGCCAAAATCTCTTTGTCTGTTAATGCTGTTGGATGAAAAAGGAAAGCACAGAAGAAGCTTGTTGGTACCTTTTATCACATGTGGTGGTTATGCCCCAAGACTAGGAAATTTAGTAAACACCAAATTGAACTCAAACTGGGATTCTTTTTATTAGGAACAATTACAGGCCAATATAGTTAAACAGATTAAGAATATCGTATGGCATATTTTGACAGCAGCCAGAATAGCTTTTGCACAATTATGGGAAGGAGGTAATAACCCCTCAGAAGATTTAGTCGTACAAAAAGTACTGGAATGCGCCAAAATGGATAAGCTCACTTTGGAAATGAAAGAAAAGGAGGATTCCAAATATTATGCAATATGGGATAAATGGTATGAGTGGTTTAAAAAACAGATATAAAGATTAGGAAGAAGGATTATGGTAAATATAGAAAGAGACCTTAATAAAGTATCAACATATGTATGTATATAATAATGTATAAAGGATATATGTATTTGTCAATGCCAAAACGTTGTTACAAATATGAGTGAGATTTGTATTTTTGAAAACTGTAATAAAAAAAATTATAAGAAAAAGAAGAAGTTTGCGGTCATCCACACAGCATTCACCCTCACACCACACATATACAAGAGCAAATACAATATTTCAAATTGATTTGTGGCTTTCAGGGTAACCCAATTATCCAGGGGATCTGATTTGATCTCTCTGTCTCTGTCTCTGTCTCTGTCTGTCTCTGTCTCTCTCTCTCTGTCTGTCTGTCTCTCCGTCTGTCTCTCTGTCTCTGTCTCTCTGTCTCTCTGTCTCTGTCTCTCTCTCTCTCTCTCTCTGTCTCTGTCTGTCTCTCTCTCTCTCTGTCTCTGTCTCTCTGTCTCTCTCTCTCTCTGTCTCTCTCTCTCTCTCTGTCTCTCTGTCTCTGTCTCATCACATAAAGAATGTCAGCAGCTGTATTTGCAGCTGCAGGCTGGGAAAACTAAAATACCAAATGTTAGTTTGATCAAATGAACACATTCTGGATTGGGGTGTTTTTTTCCTGTTGACTAAGCCTTTGGTCCTTCTGTGAGATCAATAAAATGAGGACCCAGATTGTTGGGGGCAATATGCTCATAATTCTTCTACATTGTAAACTACCCACAGTGCTACTACACAACTCCTACCCACTATGGGGTAGTAGATAAGCCGAAATACTATTTCAATTAAATATTGGCACAGTAAAGGAAAAATAGAGATAGATCTAAAATTAATCAACCTTAAACTTCCAGATTCTTCAGAATCTTCTCTTTTTTCCCTTGGCTTTCTCCTTTCACACTCACTTCAACTAATGTTAACAGTATTTTGCAGAAAACAGGTGAATTTTGAAGCTGTCAGTATGCCATAGACAAGCATAATTATAGGTGATATTTGAATGGTGATTAATTTAAAATAGGAACATTTGATCTCCTTCTTGCAACTCTGTTTTAAGAGGCAGGCATGGAGAGCGAGAAAACTTAAAGGAAGAGGTCTGAAGTTAAAGTCACACCCTCTCTGGATCATGATGACCTAAAGTAGACAGGTAAATTGATAATCACTTAAGTTAAAGAAGTAGTGTAGGTGTTATCATCCATCGATTATATTTGAGGGGCTGCCACAAAGAAGAAGGGGTCAAATTATTCTCCAAAGAACCAGAAGGCAGGACAAGAAACAAAGGATGGAAACAAATCAAGGAGAGAAGCAATCCAGAATTAAGAAAAAACTTCCTAACAGTGAGGACAATGAACCAGTGGAACAGACGTTGCCTCCAGAAATTGTGGATGCTCCATATCACTGGAGGTTTTTAAGAAGAGCCTGGACAGCCACTTGTCTGAGGAGTGATGCCAATGGTTGTAAGTGTGAGAAACAGTTAAAAGTAACTTTTTTCGGTGACGTTGTAACTTTGAGCAGTCACTAGGTGAACTGTTGTAAGTCAAGGATTACCTGTATATTTCATTCATCCTCTCTTCCAGCGCCCCAGCGCCCCATCGTCTCAGCATCTTTTGCTAATGTTTATCTTGAGTTCATCCACGTGCATCAATATTCCCCAAGGAACCTTATGTATATATTTTCAAAAGCAAGACCTGTAACTTTACCTTTCTCTGAATTTGGGTCCCCAGAGTTGTTGGCTGCAGCTTGTGCATCTATCATGAGCTGAAGAAAATCAACTCGGTTCTGGAAGGGTAGAGAGATCGGAACACTGTCATTAAGAAGAAGGGAGAAGGAACTGTCATTGAAGGGAGATGGAACTGTCATTGATGGGTCCAATTGCCCACTGCAGACTTAGAAGGGGTGTGAGGGGTCCTTGGGGCTCTCTGAGCTCGCTTGTTTCCTCGCAGATGTTTCATTACCCAACTAGGGAACATCATCAGTGCTAGAAGGGAGGGGGTTTCACTATCATCATAGCACTGATGATGTTACGAAACAACTGGAAGAAAACAAGCAAGCTCAGACAGCAGCAAGGACCCCACAGTTTCTCCTCCTCCTCCTCTTCTCTATCACTCCACAAATATCACTCCCTTCTGATGAAGTTACCTAGTTGAGTCATGAAATGTCTGAAAGAAAATAAGCAAGCTCAGAGAGCCACCGAGGATCTCCTCCATCTCTTATTTCTCCTCCCCACAATCACAAACCCAACTCCCTTCTTTTTAGAATAGAATAGTATTCTAGCACTGATTTTACCCTAGTTTGGGTCATGAAAAATCTGCAAGAAAGCAAGCAAATTCAGAGAGGTTACGGAAGAAGAGCAAGCATAAATCGAAAAAAGTCTAGACTGACCGTACGGCCCTTCTGTTGCCGATCTTCTTTGATTTTTTTGAGGATGTTGAAGAAGAAGTCTATCGAAGACACGGGGAATATGGTCAAGTTGAACTTCTCCAGCACTGGAATAAGGAATGGGAAAAGGACTGGGAGTGGGGGTGGGTGGGAGAAAAGCAAACAGATCATTTGCCTCAATACAACCAAGCTATAACACAGCATGAAAAGAACCCAGTAGGAGGCCCCCATGAGCTTTGTTGAGGAAAGAGGTTCTAGCAAAATTGTAGTTACATGAGATGGTTAAAATCAAGACTGAGGCAGCCTAAAACTATTCCAGTCAGTAAAATAAATACATGATGTTTAATAAAATTACCAGCTTGAGCAGCTAGTACAATAGCTTTCTTCTACCCAACAGACTCCTAAATCACTGTCCCCACTATTAACAACTAACACAGACTTGGGATGGTAGCCAGTGAAGACCTTGCATGGTGCTAATTTAGGTAAGAAGTTCTAAAGTTCTAATCAAGAATCTCAGATGCTGAAGAGCTAGTGTGAGACAGTGGCAAAACAACCTTTCTCAGCCACAAAAAACACACACTTTCTGATTTTTCTTTCTTCTCTTTTCAAGTAATGTTTACAGAAAGATAAAAAAAGAAAAGTGGAAGAAGTTATGGGAGGGAACATGGGAAGTTTTACAAAGATATCATCTGAATCCTCCATAAAATGTCAAGCATGAAGTGTGGTCTATTATAATGAGTGCCTTTCCAGCAAGTGACCAAGATGCAGAGCAGAGATTTTGTAAGCTTTTGTGGCCTTACAAAGACATCTTACCAACCAAGATTAAAACAGGGCTGAGGAGGCTAAATCTGAGGAACTTCTTCATGTGCACAACTACTGGATCGTTGGGATGGTTGAGGGAATCAATGTTGACACTGAATGAGGTGCTGGTTACCACATCCAAGCTGTAGGCTGAGAAGATCCTGGAGGGATGAAGGAGAAGTGTAGTGTGGACCGATGATCTCAGAGAATCCTCATCAATTGCATAAGAGATTCCACATATTATGGAAAATGTGAACCCACTTGGATTACAAATTTGGATTACAAATTCCCCTTTTGTAAATTTCTGTTAGAAAAAGGATGCTCCCTAACCAATCTCACATATATTACTTACAGCTTCATATCTATGATTTCATCGTTTTCCACTTTCTTCTGAATGTTCTTCTCCAAGATTTCATTGTAATGGTTGATGATGGGCATCATCTGAAAGGAAGACCAATGGACAAGAGACACTGAGAGTAGAATAACAGAGTTGGAAGGGACCTTGGAGGTCTTCTGGTCCAGCCCCCCCGGCTAGGCAGGAAACCCTACACCACTTTAGATAAATGGTTATCCAACATCCAGAATGAAAGCAATATGCCAGCTCAGATAGCCATTTTCAAACCACTACATCAACTTGGGTTATTTGCTTGTGTGAAACTTTTCAAACTTATTTCAAATGTACCTCTTATTATAATCTTAAATTTCACAGCTTGCGGACTTCATAGCTGTTTTGTCATTTGTTTTAAGCACTGAGCACATCAAGATATTAAACTAGATCCCATTCATTGAGCCTGGTGGATCATAACAAAATACAGATGTTGGCTGCTTATAAAATTCAGCTAAGATGTATGAAAATGAGTAGAACTCAGCTTGTTTTCATAGAGAACTTGCAAAACTCGGTCATTCCAAAGCTGGAAGAAAACCTACACTAACCAGGTTTTTCCTTCCCAATTCTGGAGATAATTAATTGTAGCTGAAATAAAATGACACTTATGAAAACGTTTTCCCATCTGACGTTCTCTTGCCATGCCAATCAGACATTTTGAGAGTTGGAATCCCAGCATGTCCGGAAGGATCAACCTTACTTATATATAGGAAAGGTGGAGTAATTTAGCCAAAGGTTTCAAATACCTACTCCAAGGAGGGCTGGAATTTCTTAGAAAATTAGGACAACGAAAATCAGTAATGAAGAAGAGGCTTTTTGAAAAGATACTGTCTATCTTAATAGCTGAAGGGAATTAATGGGTGTGTTTAAATTTGCATTCAGATTTCATCAAGGAAAACACACGGGACCTAACAAGGTTTGGGCGAGGCTCCAGAAAACTTAGACAATCCAGAATAAGATTTATAGGATTCTTGGAAATGTAGTCTTTCCTTTAAGGACAGGTGGATTTCACAGGCTTTTCTAATGGGATCAACCAGGCTGCTAAACACTTTAAATCTATGCTAATGAAGGCCAACTTCACTCAAAATCAACAACTTGACTATGCTTAAGGGCAGCTTGCGTTTTCTTCAGGCAACACAAGAATCCTTGAGAAGTCCAAAAGGCATCAAACGGTCCTCTCTTACCTCCTTCAGCCTCCCACTGGTGAAAGTGGGAGACAAGGCACTGCGAATCCTCTTCCACTGGTCATCGATCACGACAGTTAAGGCTGTGTCCAGATTTCCATTCAGACCTAAGTCCTGAATAAGGTGAAATAGCAAGAAAGGAAGAACAGAAATGTCTCATGTTGTTATTCTCAGTCCTTTCTTTTCAATTTGCTGTCTTCTTAACTAAGTATACTATCTGTCTGTCTGTCTGTCTGTCTGTCTGTCTGTCTGTCTGTCTATCTATCTATCTATCTATCTATCTATCTATCTATCTATCTATCTATCTATCTATCTATCTATCTATCCCCCCATTCATCTATCATCTCTCTCTCTCTCTTATCTATTTCTCTATCATTATCAATATTTATTTATCATCATCTGTCTCATCTTCTCTATCATCTGTCTGTTTTCTGTCTGATAGATATATTGACGGATATCTACTACTATTCTGGAATTTAAGATGGGGTGTGTGTGTGTGAGTATGTGTGTGTGTGTGTGTGTGTATACCATATAAACCAAACACACCATATACACTATCTAAGAGTCAAGATGACTCTATCTATCTATCTATCTATCTATCTATCTATCTATCTATCTATCTATCTATCTATCTATCTAATCTATCCCTCCATTCATTATCATCTCTCTCTCTCTCTCTCTCATCTATTTCTCTGTCATTATCAATATCTATCTATCTACACAAACACACATGCACACATTTATCTTAACTTTGAGAATGGAATTTTTATATATAGTTAAATCTCCAATGTCTTCCACAACAGCTATGTGAGTTTGAGTTGAGGCCAAAGTCAACTGGGAGGTTTCCAGGATTGAGGGAGACCTTGGACCCAGGTCTCCCCAGGGCCAGCCCAACACCCAAACCACAATAGCAGGCCTGTTCTTCCACGTTCCCTTGTAGAGCTTCTATTTCTCAGCCCCAGTGAAGTTCTCACAACCTCCAAAGGTACCTACCCGGCGATTGGTGAAATAAGTATAGAATTCTTTGACCAGAATGGTTTTAATGAGGGCAGGATCCAAAATGGCCATCACAGGTTGCCGGCCATCAAATATTCTAATTGTTAAAATAAAAAAAAAAAGATGTTTTGAAATGTAGGTTTTATCTTTGTAAGAAGACAGGATCAAGATTTCCTATTTTCCAACTGAACAATTGGCCAAGCACAGAACATCATCCTGATGTTCAACTCTGAAAGGATGTGAAGGGTCCTTGGTGGTCTCTGAGCTTGCTTGTTGTCTTGAGGACATTTCGTGACTCAACTAGGTAACATCATCAATCCCAGCTGCAACCCACACACATCCCTTCGGATACCAATAAAGGGGAATATCTATAGCTCAGGGTTGAAGTGAAGGTTCCTTGGTGCTCCCTGAGCTTGCTTGCTTTCTTGCAGTCTAACATGGATGATGTTCCCTAGTTGGGTCATGAAATGTCTGCAAGCTCAGAGAGCACCAAGGGCCCCACAACCCTATTATTATTCTTCTTCTTCTTCTTCCTCCTCCTCCTCCTCCTCCTCCTCCTCCTCCTCCTCCTCCTCCTCCTCCTCCTCCTCCTCCTCCTCCTCCTGAGAAGGTCATAAGCTGCAATATTGTGACCCCAGGAAGCTGCAATTGTCCTAAAAACAAGGGCCAGCCTTTTTTCTTTTCTTTTATTTGACTGTGCAGATGCTATGATGGTTGTAGCTGTGAGGACCTTCTGGAGGTGACATTTTGACAGGTGACTTACCCCCAGATCTTGCCATATTTCTCATAGCATCTTTGGTCGAACTTCAAAACACCCTGTCAAATTAAGGAAGGAGATCCATGAAAACTTGGCAATGTAATCCTTTCTCCATCCAAGACTGGAAGAGTATAAGAGGCCATTAAAAATGCTTCAGTCTGTATATCTTGAGTCTCTATTGCTATGAGGTTATGGTTAAACCGATATGGCGATAAGAGTTTCAGAATGAAGACCAAGGGATTCTAAGAGAAAGGCAGGTGGCTTTAGAGGTAGTCCTCAACTTACAACTGGTTGGATGTTGAGGATTAGCTGAACTAGTAGCCCTTTATTCTCTTGGATCTTCTTTTGAGGAAGCCAAGATGAGGTGACACAGGTCACAATCCTCCTCCTCCTCTTTTAATGACCCCATAATCCCTTGCACCACCCCCAACATAAGTCACAATATCCCCCACAATTTAGGAAAGGAATAGAAAAAAAAATGACCCCCTTTTCACCCAAACTCGTTGGGTTTCTCTACAAGTTACTAGGCTGCGAAAGAGTGCAACACACTCACATTCCGATATTTATGGAAAGTTCCGATAAAAGGCAGGGGTCTGGGCCCAGGAATCCCCAACTTCTTAAAGAAATTATACGGCCAGATCCCATAACTGAAAAACACAACAAAAACAAAAGAATATCAGCGCAGGATAATCAGGCAGGACAAAGAAGCAACGGATGGAAACTCATCACGGAGAGAACCAGCCTAGAACTAAGGAGAAATATCATGATCATTAGAACAATTTATCACTGGAATAATTTGCCGCCAGAAGTTGTGAATGCTCCAAAACTGGACTTTTTAAAGAAGAGATTCGATAATCACTTGTCTGAAATGGTAGAGGGTTTCCTGCCTAAGCAGAGGGTTGGACTAGAAGACCTCCAAGGTCCCTTCCAACTCTTACTCTAACTTTCTAATATCAGAAGGCTCTGAACAAGGAAAGCTGGGCAGGTGGAGAAGACCAGAAGATCCACCATCTCCACCTTGAAGGACAGCAAAGATGTCCCTGAGGTACAGAAGAGGGAAGATGTTGACGAAGCTATGCAGAAACTGTTTCCCAGAGAAAAGGGGCTGAAACCTTTTCTGGAAGTCCAGAAAGGAAGAGAGTGCTTGGAAGCTGTTCAAGCTGACAATTCCCTGTTGCATAAGGAGGAAGAAGCAGTCCAAGTACAATAAGACCGGCAATGACGTGTTATTCTGACTGATCTCCATAAAAGTAAGTTTAGCCTTCCAGGGCAGTGGATTTCCTCATCCAGTCTTGTTAACAGGGCTGACCTAGTGAGAGTGACCTTGATAGCTGTTAATTAGCCCCACGGGGGGGGGGGGTGAGTTTTGTCTGTGCCCAGCTGGATTGTGCCACCACCTGGATACCGCAGACCCTGTGGTTTTTCATCTCCTATTTTTTCTCAACATTGCTCAAAGTCACTTGGAGTAGAGCAAGAGAAAATGTCAGAAAGAAGGAGAGAGGAGGACAAAGCGAGGAAGGGAAGGGAGGAGAGGAGAAGAGAGGAGAGGAGAGAAGAGAAGAGAGAATAAAGTAGAGCAGAGGAGAAGAGAAGAGAAAGCAGGAGAGGAGATGTGAGGAGAGTAGAAGAAGAGAAGAAAGGAAAGAAGAGTGACGAGGAGAGGAGAGAAAAGAAGAGGAGAAGAAAGAAAAGGGGAAAAGAGAACAGGAAAGGAGATAAAAGTTGAACAGGAAAAACCAACAACCCTCAAATCAAATCAAGTCACAACTTCAACAGAACTACAATTTTTCAAAAAAAAAAAAAAAAAAAAAGACCTTCCGCTTTTAAGCGCCACCGAGCGCACTGAGGCAGCCCTGGAAGCGCCCCAGCCTGGAGCCTCAGCCCTGCAACTCCGGGGAGGGGTTTCCCCCGTTTTGCTCTCCCGAACCCCCCCCCGCCAGCCTCCCCCGCCCCCCCCCCCTTACAGCATCAGCAGCGCCAGGAGGAGCAGGACGAGCGCCCACGTTTCCAGCGGCCAGCCGAGGACCGGGTCTCCCATGGCGAGCGCTTCTGCAGAGCCTCCGGCGAGCGTGGCAACTTCTGAGCCGCGGCCGGGCTTTTGTAGCCGCCCTCGGAGAGGAGAGGAGCCAAGCCCGGGACTCCTCCTCGGGACGGCCTCCTGGGGTTATTCCCCGTTAGGGCTATAACCCCTGGAATGGTCAGCCAGCCCAGCACGAGGTAGTCCTAACAGCTGAAGAGGATCGCTCCTCCTCCTCCTCCTCCTCTTCCTCCTTTCTCTTTCTCCTTCTCTCCTTTCTTTCCTCCTCCTCCCTGTACATCCTACTCCCTTCTAACATGATGGCGTTATCGAGCCGGACAATGAAACGTCTACAAGAAAACCACCAAACTCCGAGAATACAAGGGCTTCTGGGTCTTGGTGGGAAGCAGCTGGTTTCAGAAGAAGGCTGTGAGCTGGACCCTTCAATCCCTACCATGGAAGAAAGGCTGCTGAAGGTGATGGAATTGACTGGCAATGGCAAAACCGACGACTTTGATTAAAAGAAAAGAACACCAGGACTTTCGTTTCCACAGGGAAACTGCTTCTGAACTTCATGCTTGAGGTGGAAAAGAATGAAACTCGTGACTTTGGGTTTTACAGATAAGACCGATAGGTCTTTATAAAAATGACTTGTTTGCATTAGGAAAAAGCAAAAAGCTGCGATTGGATGTTAATGCCTTGTTTTAGTGTAACAGAGAGAGTGGGAAGTCAATGCTTCTTCCCTCCATCTTATCTTTCCTCACTTCACTCCCCCCTCCCCGCTGCTCTTCTATTTCCATTTCCATTTTGTATTTTATAATCCTCTATAACAGGGGTGTCCAACTTTGGCAACTTTAGGACTTGTGGACTTCAACTCCCAGAATTCCTCAGCCAGCTTTGCTTTGCCAAAGAGAGGAAGGGCTCTCCATTCGAACCGCGGTTTAGAGGATCCCTTCTGCTGCAGGATATGGCCCATTCTCCTTGGGCTCTGTCAGTTACACCCAGCGTTTCTTTTCTCTTTTAGAATCAGAATAGAGCTGGAAGGGACCTTGGAGGTCTTCTAGTCCAGCCCCCTGCTCAAGCCTTCCAGACAAGTGACTTTTCCAGTCTCTTCTTAGAAACCTCCAGTGATGGAGCATCTACAAGTTCTGGTGCCAAGTAGTTCCACTGGTTTAATTGTCCTCACTGTTAGGAAGTTTCTCTTTAATTCCAGGTCTTTTTCTTGACGGCATTCTTATTTTTCCTTTCTTTTTTTATTTTTCTTTATCTCACTTTTTCTTTTCTGTACGTTTTCTTTTTCTTATTATTCAATTTTTTTTTAGTTTGTATTAATTTTTATCCTTTTAATTGTAAGTTTTAATGCAACTGCTATTTAGAAAAAGCAATGTGAAATACTTGCCAAGTATTTAAATGGTACCTGTTTTCTTCATCTTTTCATTTATGGACACCTAACATCAAAAACGTCTTCAAAAAAGCACAACAAAGAATGTTCTTTCTGTGCCAACTCAGGAAGCTCAAACTGCCCAAGGAGCTGCTGATCCAGTTCTACGGAGGAATGATTGAGTCTGTCATCTGCACCTCTATAACTGTCTGGTTTGGTTCTGCAACCCAACAAGATGGACACAAGCTTGAGAGGGTAATTAGGACTGCAGAGAAAAACATGGCTACCAACCTGCCTTCCATGGAGGACCTGTATACAGCACGAGTCCAAAAGAGGGCTGTGAAAATATCTATACATCCCTCACATCCTGGACATAAACTATTTCAACTCCTACCCTCAAAACGATGCTAGAGAGCATTGTGCACCAGAACAACTAGACACAAGGACAGTTTATTTTCCCAAACTCCATCACTCTGCTAAACAAATAATTCCCTCAACACTGTCCAAATATTTACTAAGACTGCATTATTATTACTATTAATCCTCCCATCCTTCTTTTCACCCATTTCACAAGGATCTCTTCTGAGCTGTTGGCAACTTCCCCATTTCTTCTGTGGGCTCAGCTGCCTCTTATCTGACCGTTGTCTTCATCTCTTCCTCCTCTCTCCCAAGGCCATTCCCACAGACCATTACAAGTGCTGAACCTTGTCAGGGGTTACGAAGAATGAGTTTCAAAGCTGAAGGTAGAACCAACCTACATGATAAAATGAACAGCGGAGAAAGATAGCTACTTGTCATCAGTTTCTGCACCTGTTGGACAAAGGGGTCTTTGGGATTGTTTATGGAGTCCATGTTGATACCAAAAGAGGTGCTTGTGATCACATCCATGCTGCAGGCACCAAAGATTCTGCACAAATGCAAGGCACAAGTGGTCAAAATAAGGAAGAAGAAGGAAGAAGGCCCTCAACTGTCCACCTGAATCTTCCATCTCTACATGTCAAACTTTTATGCTGGAACATTTTCTTTTAAGTGGTCTGGATCTGCTACATTTCAGTGTGCTCTTTGATCTAGATTTTCAAGATTTGGAGGTAGAACATGAACTTTGGGACTTGGATTTTAAGCTTGATCAGGCACTATGGGACCTACTCCAGCAGGGGGGACTTTGTATATTATTATCTTCTGAACTGGGATCTTGAAATACTGCCAGATTAAGATAATCTGGGGCTTGATGATATTGTGGCTTACCTTCAATGAACCTGGTTTTTTTTGTCCATTTGTGAGGGGTCCTTGGTGCTCTCTGAGCTGGGTTATTTTCTTATTTTCTTTTCGTCACCCAAACTAGGTAACATCATCAGTGCTAGCAGTGAAACAGCCATGCTCAGAGAGCACCAAGGACCCCTCCTTTCAACCCTGAACTACAAATACAGGTGAAACTAAAAAAATTAGAATATTGTGCAAAAGTTCATTAATTTCAGTAATGCAACTTAAAAGATGAAACTAATATATGAGATAGACTCATTACATGCAAAGCAAGATAGTCCAAGCCATGATTTGTCATAATTGTGATGATTATGGCTTACAGCTCATGAAAACCCCAAATCCACAATCTCAGAAAATTAGAATATTACATGCAATCAATAAAACAAGGATTGTACATAGAACAATATCGGACCTCTGAAAAGTATAAGTATAAAAAAGTGTCAGTATAAGTATCTGATATAAACACAGTTGAGAAAATTCAGAAATATTTCACAAGAAGAGTTCTCTACTCCTCTACTCATTGCAGAATACCTTATGCCATCAGACTTGAAATTCTAGACCAAGAAAATCTAGAACTACGCTGCCTTCGGTCCGATCTAAGTATAGTATATAAAATTATCTATTGCAATGTCCTACCTGTCAATGAACACTTCAGTTTCAACCATAACAATACAAGAGCAAACAATAGATATAACCTCAAGGTAAATCGCACCAAACTTGATTGCAGGAAATACGACTTCAGCCACAGAGTGGTCAATGTCTGGAATACTCTACCTGACTCTGTGGTTTCTTCCCCAGACCCCAAAAACTTTAACCTTAGACTGTCTACTATTGACCTCACCCCTTTCCTAAGAGGTCTGTAGGGGGCATGCATAAGCGCACCAACGTGCCTACCGTCCCTGTCCTATTGTTTCTTTTTATTTTTTAATTTTTCTTATATGTATCCATGTATTCATAACTATGTTTTTACTTACACCTATTATCTTATAAGCAATTGACAAAAAATAAATATCAAAAACAAAAAAACAAAAAACAAAAAACATCAAGACTTGTACTATCTTGCTTTGCATGTAATGAGTCTATCTCATATATTAGGTTCACCTTTTAAGTTGCATTACTGAAATAAATGAACTTTTGCATGATATTCTAATTTTTTGAGTTTCACTTGTATTCTCCTCTATTATCCATTTGTCTATCTACCATGAGATAGACAAATGTATGAGTCAAAAAGAGGGTTGTGAAAATACTTACAAACCCTTCACATCCTGGACATAAACTGTTTCAACTCCTTCCCTCAAAATGACACTATAGAGCCTTGCACACCAGAACAACTAGACACAAGGACAGTTTTTTCCCTGAATGCCATCACTCTGCTAAACAAATAATTCCCTCAACACTGTTCAACTTTTTACAAAGTCTGCACTACTATTACTATTAATCTTCTCATCACTCCTTATCACCCATCCCTTCCCACTTGTGACTGTATGACTGTAACCCTGTCACTTGTATCCTATGATTTATACTGACTGTTTCCAAGTATGATTTGATTGCTTATTGCACCCTAAGACTATCATTAAGTGTTGTACGTTACGATTCTTGATTCTTAATGAATATATCTTTTCTTTTATGTACCCTGAGAGCATTTGCACAAAGACAAATTCCTTGTGTGTCCACACTTGGCCAATAAAGAATTCTATTCTATTCTATTCTATTCTATTCTATTCTATTCTATTCTATTCTGTTCTGTTCTGTTCTGTTCTGTTCTGTTCTGTTCTGTTCTGCTCTGCTCTGCTCTGCTCTGTTCAGTTCTGTGGCACTGTAAGAATTTTTTATCACGAGGGCGTCTTTGTTTTTATCCAACACTTCTGGAAATTTCACCCATTAAGAAGAATGCTGCTTCAACTTATTTTTGTTCTGTAGGCAACACATTTTTCTTATTTCTTATTTTTTGCTTATTCCCAAGGCTCAGAAGCAAAAAAAAAAAGATATAAAAATATGTAGCTCAATCAATATTCTGCACCTTTTATAAATTTATGCAGATTAGACAGTAGGAACGATCTATTTCAGATGATTTATTCTGAAATGATGGATCTTTCCCGTAATTTCCCAGGGTTTTGCTGGGATGAGAAAGAATGTCGAACAGCCATCCATAACCAAAGAATGATTGAGTGATTTCTTGTCTTGTGTTTTCTCTGAATTTTTGATGGCTGGCAGCCAGTCACGGCCACTCTGGATCCTCTCATCATTGAAGTCTGCTTGGTCAAAAATTCCAGACCCATTTTACAAACTGCCAGGGAGTGATCCACTAGGGAAGTTGCTGTGAATTATGAGCTCTGAAGTTGATAACGCTTTCAGAAACAGAATACAGAACACAATACAGAAGTCTCTCTCTCTCTCTCTCTCTCTCTCCCCCCCTCTCTCTCTCCCTCTCCCTCTCCCTCTCTCTCTCTCCCTCCCTCTCTCCCTCCCTCCCTCCCTCCCTCCCTCTCTCTCTCTCTCTCATCACGGGGCTGCAGACACTGAATGTCACACAATGATAAATGGGCTATTTATTCATCGTCTCTCTCACACACACACACACTTACCTGCTTTCCAAGCCTTGATTTGCATGCAGTGGGGCCTGGACGGTTCTGGTTCTTAAAATATGGTGTATCACAAAAGGGGTGATTGTAGGTCCAGTTCCTCTCGGTTGCTCATGTCTAAGGCGGGACTAGAACTCACCGTCTCCTGGTGATTGGCCCAAAGTCACCCATTTGGCTTTTATGTCTAAGGCAAGACTAGAACTCACCATCTCCTGGAGATTGGCCCAAAGTCACTCAGTTGGCTTTCATGCCTAAGGCGGGATTAGAACTCACCGTCTCCTGGTGATTGGGCCAAAGTCACCCAATTGGCTTTCATGCCTAAAGCAAGACTAGAAATCACCATCTCCTGGTGATTGGCCCAAAGTCACCC
>BHEV01047329.1:0-21285 GCA_004319985.1 Emydocephalus ijimae | reverse complement strand
ACCCGGAAATATGTTGTCCACCAAAAAGAGATTTTTGTTTTTAATGTGAAAACTGAATGAAGTTTGTTAAAAAAAAAAAAAGAATGTTGCTTTCTAGACGTTCGGTCTCTCCAGTAGCTAAATTTTACAAGTACTGTAAGTTGATATGCTAGTAAGTAACAAAATTAATGAATAGAAAACAAATGACAACTTCAAATCTCAACAAACAAATGCTCTGTCTTACATATTGGCAAAAAAATCAGAAAATAAAATACAAGCTAAATGAACATGACCTTGTAGATGACCCCCACTCTGTCAAGGACCTTGGAATACTCATCTCTAATGATCTAAGTGCGAGAGCTCACTGTAACAACATAGCCAAAAAGGCATTAAGAGTAGTAAACCTAATCCTATGTAGCTTTTTCTCCAGTAATATTATACTATTAACTGGAGCGTACAAAACATTTGCTAAACCAATTCTTGAATACAGCTCATCAGTCTGGAACCCACATTGCATATTGAACATTAACACAATTGAGAGAGTCCAGAGATATTTCACAAGAAGAGTCCTCCACTCCTCTACTTGTAACAGAATACCTTATGCCATCAGACTTGAAATTTTAGGCTTAGACAACTTAGAACTAAATCGACTTCGGTCTGACTTAAGCATAGTACACAAAATTATCCATTGCAATGTCCTACCCATCAATGACTACTTCAACTTCAACCACAACAATACACAAGCACATAATAGATACGAACTCAAGGTAAACCGCACCAAACTCAATTGCAGGAAATATGACTTCAACAACAAAGTGGTCGATGCCTGGAATACTGTACCTGACTCTGGTTTCTTCCCCAAACCCCAAAAACTTCAATCTTAGACTGTCTACTGTTGACCTCACTCCATTCCTAAGAGGTCTTTTAAGGGGTGTGCATAAGCGCATCAATGTGCCTACTGTCCCTGTCCTAATGTTCGCTTTTATTCTTATCCATTTTATGTATTAATAATCATGTTTATACTTATATCTGTTATCCAATACATGCTCGACAAATAAATAAAATAAAATAGAAGGCAATCATTAAAAGAGCTCAGAATTCAGAAATCACTTGCCCTCCTAATGGTTGGATGTAATAAAACTTTATTTGTAGGCACAAAATAGAATGGTTTTTCTAGATTTTTGTACTCAAATTATGTGACTCAAAATACTAAAGACTGAGCATGTTTCCATACTTAAACCTTTGTAGCACTGCTTTTTAATGAAAATGAAGTTAAAGTGGCAGTCCTACATCAAATTCTTCATTGGCCAGGCACTTTCAAAATATCTAATAACTTTCAATTTTAACAACTTTAATAACAATAACTATTAATTTAGTACTCTGTCAAGGATCTTGGAGTACTCATATCAAATGACCTAAGCTCACTATAACAGCATTGCCAAAAAGGGATTAAGAGTTGTAAATCTAATCTTATGAAGCTTCTCCTTTGGAAATATTGAATTGCTAACTAGAGCATACAAAACTTTTGCTAGACCAATACTTGAATACAGCTTATCAGCCTGGAATCCTCACTGTATATTGGACATTAATACAATTGAGCGAGTCCAGAAATATTTCACAAGAAGAGTACTACACTCCTCTGCTTGTAACAGAATACCCTATATCACCAGGCTTGAAATTTTGGGCTTGGACAACCTTGAACTATGCCACCTACGGTTAGACTTAAGCATAGCACACAAAATTATCTGCTACAATGTCCTACCAGTCAATGACTACTTCAGCTTCAACTGCAACAATACAAGAGCACACAATAGATACAAACTCAATGTAAACCGCTCCAAACTTGATTGCAGGAAGTATGAGCAACATTGATGAGCAACATCAATGCCTGGAATGCACTACCTGACTCTATTGTTACATCCTATAACCCCCACTCCTTTAACCTTAAACTATCTACTATTGACTTCACCCCATTCGTAACAGGTCTGTAAGGGATGTGCATAAGTGCACAATCATGCCTACCGTCCCTGTCCTATTGTCCCCATTTATTCGTACCTATTTCCTGTATTCTTACTCATGTTTATACTTATACCTATTATCTTGTAAGCGATCGACAAATCAAATAAATAAACTTGTATTTATCAAAATATGTTGCCAATTGTAATCCTCTTATTTAAACCATTAAACCACTTTATTTTTTTTCTGTTAAGTTGAACTGGGTGATAGATAAAAATGGAGATAAGATCTAGGTACTGATGATAGCACATGCATGTTATCTCTGACACTACAATAACAGATGATTCTGCTTCTCTCGCACCATTGCTCTTTGCCATTGAGGTGAGATATATTTCCAATTGTTCCCGCAAAAGGTAATTGGTATAGATTGACTTGTCTAGACGCTGGCAGAGAGTTTGGATCTCAAACATGTGTTCCTCTAGAAAATCAGCACCTATATTCATTCAAAAACAAAGCAAAATGAAAAAGAGAATCATTATAGTGTTCAGAAGATAAGAACTAACTTTGGCACCTTAAGAAATTCATGATGGGACTTTGTAGGTCATCTAGTTCAACCCCCCTCCAAACAGGAGTCCCTACACCATTTCTGACAAATAGCAGTCCAATCTCTTCCTGGAAGCCTCCAGTGATGAAGCTCCCTGTAAGCACTGGACTTTTCCCCTTCAACCGAAAAGAATGAACTTCTGAAAGCAAGATATTTCAAAAGTAATTCTTTATTGTAAGGAAATGAATCCAGTACTAGTCAAAACAGAATCTAAGATGCTTCCATACGGTAATAGATAAAGGGAGTTAGAACCCCTCCCCTTATTTAGATGTGGATGTAGTCAAACAAAGAACCAATGTATTAATTCCCCCCTCCCCTTCTCTGGGAACGTATCTTAGAAGAGTTTTCCCAGGGGTATCTTCCAGAGCTGGAATTTTTATGGTCCCTTCTCTTGCTATCTCTCCAAGAGGTGACAAGTTTCTAGACATCTGGTTCCAATCCTCCAGTTGTATATCATGTGCAAGTTATAAGATTCAATATAAGATTTAATATATTCAGGTTACATCAAAAAGGATTACTTGTACCAACTTCCCCCCTTCTTCTTCCATTGAAGAATGGGAGATATATGGATCTGACATACTGCCTCCTCAAAAATTTGATAAATCCATCTGGAAGCCATAAAACATACATTACATTTACAACTTAGGATAGTTTGTGAGGGTATTTCAGGTGGAACTTCCATAGTAATGTGAGTGCTTTTACATGTCATTTGGCTACCCACTTATCTTCTGAGGAAGGAAGGTGTTTCCAAGCTACTAAATATTGTGTGGATCCATGGTGAGTGCACAAATCAAATTTCAAAATGTTGTTCCCCATGTACCATAATGGGAGTTGGAGGTGTGGGAAGGGGGAGTCTAAGGTTCGAAGCGATCTCTGGTTTGAGTAGGCTACAGTGAAATACTGGATGAACCTGTCTAAGTGTTTTGGGAAATAGAAGCTCTACCGTAACAGGATGAATAATTCTTGAGATGGAAAATGGCCCAATTAATTTAGGTCCCAGTTTCTTAGAGGGTTGCAATGATTTTAGGAATTTTGTGGACAAATATACGCGGTCCCCAACTTTGAATGGTTTAGGATCACAGCGGTTTTTTGTCTACTTGAACTTTAACAGCTGCTCTAGCCTCTTGTAAGGCTAGTCTGACTGCTGCCCAAGTGGCTTGCAAATTATTAATCCACTCCTTAAGGGAGGGAATTTCAGGTTCCTTGGTGGGTAGTTCTGGCATGGGGTTAAATTCTTGGCCTGTGGCTACCTGGAATGGGGTGAAACCAGTGCTGCTGTGGACCAAGTTGTTGTATGCTACCTCTGCAAAAGGAAGGAGGTCAGTCCAATAGTCCTGTTGGTAATTAATAAAGCATCTTAACTTTTGTTCTAATACGCTGTTCGATCGTTCAGCTCTGCTGTTAGTCTGGGGGTGATTGGATGATGACAACCCCTGGATGGACCTTATTGGTTTAAAAACGCCCACCAAGATGTGGATGTGAATTGTACACTCCTATCTGAGATAATCCATTGGGGAGCTCCATGAAGGCGATAAATGTGTATTAAAAACATCTTTGCCAAGGCCTTGGCTGTTGGGATCTTTTGGCATGGTACAAAATGAACCTGTTTTGAAAAAAGATCAGTTACAACCCAAATGACAGTATTTCCTGCACTTTCAGGGAGCTCCACTACAAAGTCCATAGAGATCTCTTTCCAGGGTGTTGAAGGTTCTGCCACTGTTTGTAAAAGTCCAGGAGATTTTTCTTGTCTTCTTTTTGCAGCAACATAGATGGGGCAGCTAGCAACATAGTTTTCAATATCTTTTTTGAGAGATGGCCACCCAAATTGTGTTTTGATTAGGTGCAGTGTTTTTACAAAACCAAAGTGTCCCGCTATTTTTGAGTCATGGCAATGTTTCATGAGGTCCATCCTCTGGCTGGCAGGGACGTAAAATTTGTTTTCTACCCAGGCTAGCCCATCTTTGAGTAAGCAAGTGTCTTTGTTAGCCTGGAGCCAGTCATCCTTAAGTAGTGCCTCCTTAAATATTGAAGTTGTTGCATTGTCAGTCAGTGATTCTTTCTTCTCTTGTGCCCGGGTAATTACTTTGGCTGCAATTTGGGTTGGTTGGATCATGGGTTTTATAACTTCAATCTTTTTGCTGTTGTATTGGGGTTTCCTGGACAGGCATCTGTCAAGAAATTTTTTCACCCTGGGTGATATTTGAGACTGAAATTAAACCCTTTAAAATATTGATCCCACCTTGCTTGTTTTTCTGAGAGTTTCCATAGAGTTTTCAGGGCTTCTAGATTTTTATGATCAGTCCAGACTTCAAAGGGGATTTGGTTCCCTTCTAGGAAATGTCTCTATGTGAGGAGTGCCCATCGCCCAGCATTTGCCTTTTCATATGGCCCAACTTTGCTTGGTTTCTGTCAGTTTCTTGGAAGTATAAGCACATGGTTGTAACTGTCCACGTCCATTCTTTTGGAGTAGAATTGCTCCAACTGCTACATCGCTAGCGTCTGCTTGGATGACAAATGGTTGTTCAAGGTCTGGGTGTTTCAGGATTGGTTCTGCTGAGAACTGTTGCTTAAGTTTTTTGAATGCTGCTTGGCATTCCATCATCCAGGTAAGGGGTTACCATGATTTTGGGTTTCTCTCCCCCTTTCATTTTTAACAAGTTTGTGATGGGGAGGACGATATTTGCAAAAGCTGGAATGAACTGATGGTAAAATTTTGCAAAACCCAGGAAGCTTTGCTGTTTTTGAGTATGGGGAGGCTCCCAATTGATGACAGCTTTTACTTTTTGTGGGTCCAACTTTATTCCCTCGTTTTTTCTTGGTGGAATTCACATTAGAGAGTTTTGCATATAGTTTGGCATTTAGGAGTTTTGTGAGAACTGCTTGGAGTAATTGATGTGTTCTTTTGTTTTGGTGTAGATTAAAATATCATCAAGATAAACGAGAACCCCTTTGTACAAAAATTCATGGAGGGTCTCATTAATTAATTACATGAACACAGCAGGTGCTCCTTGTAATCCAAAAGGGAGCACTTTAAATTGGTAGCATCCCAATGTGGTATTAAAAGCCGTCTTACACTCATCCCCTTCTCTTATTCTGATGCAGTAGTATGCCTCTCACAGGTCTAACTTTGAAAAATGTTTCCTTTAGAGATGTGGGCTAACATGTCCTTCATGAGGGGGAGTGGGTACATATTTTCCATACTGATGGCATTTAAATTTTTGTAATTCACACATAGATGCAAAGAACCATCTTTCTTTTCGTGGAATAATACTGGGGCTGCTATTTTTGGTCAGGTAGGTTCAATGAAATCCCTTTTTAGATTTTTATTGATAAATGCTTTGAGTTCTTTTAGTTCTCTGGGGGACATTTGTGGTTTTGGAAGTTTAGCCCATGGTAGAATTTCAATAGCGCAGTCTGTAGTGCGATGGGATGGGAGTTCATCAGAAGTCTCCTTGCTAAATGCTTGGGCTAAATCCTGGTACTCGTTGGGGATGTTAATGGGTTCAGCCGGCTGACCAGCCATGGCTGGTTCCCTGTCTCCATTTTTCCCTTTCCCCTGGGCTATTTTCAAATGCTACATGTTTCTGGAAATGCACGGTTCCTCTCTTCCAATTTATTTTTAGATTCCACTTCCATAGCCATGTGATACCTAGGTCTAGTGGCCCTTCCATTTCTGGGGCTACAATGAATGTGAGCATCACACTATAGTTCCCTAGTCTTATTTCCAGGTTCAGTGGCAAACCTGGCTGGCTCCCCCCCACCCCCCGCTATAGTTCCACCTAATTGGCAAAAGGCGATGGGATTTTCCAATTTTTTAAGTTGGATTCCCAATTTCTCTGCTAGAGAGGGGTTGATTGGGCATCAGGTGCATCCCGAATCCAGTAACACTGCAACTTCTTCCCCCTTCTCTCGGCTGGGGATAAACAGTCTTAGACGTAGAGTGATTGGTTCAATTGGGTCGCTTATCAGTGGGTCATCTTCCGGATCACTTTCAGACTGGCTCGGGTCTCCTTGGAGCATTGAGGATTCTTCCTCTGGGTTGGGGGGGACCAGAACCTCACAGCTTCTTGGTTTCTCAGGCCAGTTTCCTTTCTTCAAGGGTTGGATGTTCTAGATTTCCCCCCGATGGGTGGTCTGACTTTCTGGCAGGGGTTTTCAAATGGCATTCTGCTATGCTGTGTCCCTTCTTTCCACACTTAAAGCAGCCAGATGGTCTTGAAGTCATGGTGGTTTGAGGTTTGAATAATTCCTGCTTTCCCTGGGGTGGGGATCTTCTCCAAGATTTGCCACTGTGGTACTGGTTACAGGTCATGTCTATCTCTGCCTCTTCTGCCATCAGGTACCATTCATGCAGGAGGTTTGGGGCCCTACAGGCCAGGCAGGTCATCATTGAGTCCATCTTTGAACCAACAGATTAGGATATCTTCTAGCCAGTCGACTCGGCCAGCCAGGTCATGAAATTCCTCAGCTACTCAGCTACTGGGCAATGGCCTTGCTTTACGACTCTAATGCGCTTTTCTATCGGTGAGGGGGTCTTTGAAGTTGTGGTGTAGGGCTGTCATGAATCGATCGAGGTTCCTCAGTTCTGGGGCATTGACGTTGTGGAGAGTCACCATCCATCTAGCTGCTGCCCCTTCTAGGGCCAGGGTAACGACTTGTACTCGGGCCCCCTGGGTTGTGAAATTCCACCTGTATTCTTGCATGTAGATGATGACTTGCGCCAGGAAAAATCCCAGTTTCTGGGGGTCCCCATAGAATTTTACCCCCAAGGGCGGAATCTTTCTCTGCAGTTTATGTCTCTGGGTTGGTCAGTTTTAATTCCCTGCTCTGGGGCAGCAAGGGGTCGGGTACTTGGTATGGCTGTTGGTCCTCCAGCTTGTTCCAATGCCCGATCATTCTCAGCAGGATCAGGGGTGACGGTTCTCTCAATTTCTGGTTCACTCGCTCTCCTGCGTTGGCAACCTGGTTCATCCCTCACATTGAGGTCCTCCAGGGCGTCCCTCGTGAGGTGATTTATGTACCATTTCAGTTGGTCATCTGCCATGGTTCCTTGACCCATTCTTCCTGATCAGAGAGGGCCTCCAGCTCCATTTTCCACCTGGGTTTATGGTTACCCCGGGTGAGGGTTACTCCCTTGGTTCTTCCATCCCAGCTGTCTCTCTTTCCTACGCCTACTGGGGCTTTGTGGAGTTTTCGCAGGTAGCTTCACTGTCTTCGATGGGGTACACAAAGTCAGTGTCTGGCTGGGTAGTTGTCAGAGTTTCTCCCCAGCATTCAGCTTCCCCTTGCTCCTTGCTATATTCAGACATTTTTGCAGGGTCCCCTCGGGAGAGTGAAGTTTTTTTTAAAAAAAATTCCTCTCTGGGTTGACCTCTTTTGCAGATTCTGCTTTATGTAAGCAATGGACTTTTTCCCTTCAACCGAAAAGAATGAACTTCTGAAAGCTAGATGTTTCAAAAGGAATCCTTTATTGAAAGGGAGTGAACCCCAGCACTAGTCAAAGCAGAATCTAAGATGCTTCCAGGTATACAGTAATAGATAAAGGGAGTTAGAACCCCTCCCCTTATTTAGATATGGATTTAATCAAACAAAAAACCAACATGTTAATTCCCCCCTCCCCTTCTCTGGGAATATATCTTAGAAGAGTTTCCCAGGGGTATCTTCCAGAGCTGGAATTTTTATAGTCCCTTCTCCTCTAGCTATCTCTCCAAGAGGTAACAAGTTTCTAGACATCTGGCTCCAGTCCTCCTGTTGTAAATCATGTGCAAGTTATACAGATTCAATATAAGATTTAATATATTCATGTTACATCAGAAAGGATTACTTGTACCAACTTCCCCCTTTCTTCTTCTTCCATTGAAGAATGGCAGATACACGGATCTGACACTCCCACAACTTCCAAAGGCAAGCTGTTCCATTGGTTGAAATTTCTCCTTATTTCTAGGTTGAATCTGTCCTTGATCAGTTTCCATCCATTATTCCTTGTCTGGCCTACAGGTGCTTTAGAAAGTAGCTTGACCCCTTCCTCTCTGTGGCAGCCCCTCAAATATTGGAAGAGTGCTATCTTGTCTCCCCTGGTCCTTCTCTTCACTAGACTAGCCTTACCCAGTTCCTGTGACCGTTCTTCATATGTTTTAGTCCCCAGTCCCCTAATCAAAAGTGCTGTTCTCTACACTTTTTCTAGAATCTCAACACCTTTTTATAGTGTGGTGACCAAAACTGGATGCAATATTCTAGGTGTGGTCTTAAGGTTTTATAGAGTGGTATTAATACCTCACTTGATCTTGATTGTATCCCTCTGCTTATATTTTTAGGTTAATAGTAGTATCATTAAAACTTTCACTTGTCATGCATTCTATTCCTAAGGAAGAAAAATATACCCAAAGATGCTATAAAACTATTCTTGAAACTGATTTTTTATGTGTTTATTTAGCTCTTACATGGAATGTCCTAAATAACTCAAATGGCCAATTTATTTGTGACACTGAAATCAATTCTCACATATTCACCAAATGATAGAATCACAGAATGTACCTGAGGGTTTCTGGGTAGGAAGAGCTGGTGGACAACATGATGCAGAGACAAGCTCCTCCTGAAGCTGCCTAAATGGATGAGCACATGGAGGAATGCAGCTCTCCTCCAATTGTTCCTTAGAGTTAGTGTTCCAATCAGCAGTATTTTGCACATGAAATAAGTGAGGAACATGGTGGCAAACATGAGAGCTGTTTTTGGAGGAGACAATTGGGCCACCTGCAGGAAAAATGCCAATAAATGATTCTTTTATTGATGGCAATGTTGGATGCCAAGGTACAGAGATAAATTACCAAAGAAAAGATACATAACATGCCCACTATGACAGACAAAGGAATATGGTCCTTTTTTCTGCATAAATATAACAAACAATTACATTGTTGTATACTGTCCAAAGTCATTTTTTGTGACATGGATGCTGCTCATATAAATTTAATAAATAAATTAACAAACAAACAAAAGAAGATTAGGAAAGCTCCTATGGATAAATCTTTCATCACAACACAGACATATCTTGAGGGGTATGAGAAATAAGAGGATATTATTGTATTGGCACTGTTCTACAGAAACAAGCTCTTCCTGTTTTTTACAGACAGATTATAATTATGATTCACACAATCAGCCAGATGTTTAGACTGGACTTGGCATTTTTATTCACTTATCAAGTTCTTCCCAAAGGAAAGGTAGATGTGTATGTTTGATGGTGTTAAAGGCATCACTGCAGCAGGGATGGGATTCAAATTTTTTAATAACTGGTTCTGTGGGTATCTCAGGTTCAAAGTGATACTTGTCAAGTTTCAATAATACTAATGCCTCACAGACTTTTTACCATGAGATGAAATCAAATGATCAACAATGGTATTTGTAGGTAAAAGAAATTAGATGCAATCAGAAAACATTAGTTTTGGTTCCTTCTGCAGAAGAATGAGTAATTCAGTTGTGGGAGTAGGATTGTGTTGAGAATAACTTTGCTTTTGAAATAATTTTTATTATATAATTATAATAAATACATTATAAAATTCCATATATCTTAAATTGGTTTCTATTAAAGTCTTAATTTTTTTATTTTCACTAACCTGTTAAATAAGGACATATTTTTCATTCTTCAGGCAGAAATGTATTCCATGGTTTATTATTATTATTATTGCCATTGATAATTATATACTAATTGGACTTTTATCAATGGTTGTGGTTTTTAAAATCCCATAAGATGTTCAGCTTTGTAAAACTAATGAAATATTGAAAATATTTAGTCTTATTTAATTTTGGGATGCTTATATATTCCATATCTATTCACATCATGTTTTATTTTTCTTTGCATCTTTTGCATCTTTTTTGTTTCTTTTTTTCCCTTTTTTTCTCAAATGTTTCATTAAAAGTATTTTAATGATCAGAAACAAATAACAGGACATCAAAGATTGGAATTTCCTATACTTTGAAAAATCCATAGATAGAGCATGATTTCTGGATTTTTTTCCAGTTGCTTTGCCAGAAGAGGTCAATAGAAAGCATTTTATTTTTTTGTCATGTGAATAAGTAACATATTGCATTTATGTGTACATTTCTGTTCTCCCTACATGTGTCTGTCTGACTTTAGAAGCCCTAGGCAAAATGGTAATCAAAGAATAATTCAGCTATAGGTGATGCCTGATAGACTCTTTCCAAACCCAACATAAAAACAGCCTGCTTCAACAGAATCCATGGATATGTGTCTGGGTGTGTCAAAATGAGCAAGATGGTGGAATGGTATATTCATGCAAGCCCTGTCCCTCTCTCTCTCTCTCTCTCTCTCCGTGTGTGTGTGTGTGTGATATTCATGCATGTCCAAAAAAGACAAAATGGAATGGGGTTCCCTCTGAGATCTGGATGGCCCCCACTCTGCTATAGTTTAAAATGGCTGTGAAGACCTAACTGTGCCCTGAAGCCTTTGGCACTGTATTTCTTTCTATCTTGTCTGTTTCACTTGAATCTTTTTTCTTTTTCTTTTATCCTTTATTGATTTTATCATAATTTCTTTGATTGTAGTCAGCCTCCAGAGTCCTTAAGTTGGGCAGTGTACAATTAAATAAATAATTATTACTTTCCTCTATTTTACCTCCACCCTCGTCATGGATGTCAATAGCCTTCAGGATTTTTCTTAATGAGAGGTTAGGGCAACAATCTTTTTGCATTGCAATAGTAATCTGACTGTTTAGTTTGACCTTTCCATCTTAAAAGGGCAATTAAATACTTTCTTACTCATAGGTATAACTGCTCTTCCAACCCATTGTCCAACCCAACCCAATAAGTACAGGTGTATCTACTGGGAAGGGTAGATTTAACTGTTGTTTTTTTGGAAACCAGTGATGATCACTGAAGGTCTTTATGCAAGGTCCTTACCCATGATTCACTTAATCAGAGTTTGTTCAATCCAGACTTTTGGATTTGTACAATACATAAATGCTCAAAAATTGGATTCATATAATATGGCAGTGCAACTTGTGATTGACTAGTTTGTATTTTAGTGTCATGCTGCTGAGATACTGAGGACATGTAATTCACATGTTCACAGAAACCAAGTTACAATTAAATATTTTTTAGTTCATCACAACCTGGCAGTTCTGCTAAACTTTGATTACCTTTGATCAAGCTATCTTGACCTCCGCATGGAGCAGAACAATATTAATCTCCAACCCAAAAATCTCCAAATAAATCACATCAGTGAATTTATCTATGATTTTTCTTGTTTTTAATTTTTATCCCCTCTTTATTGTTTTTATAAATAACTCAAGAAAATGAGCATACATAACAATTCCTCCTCCTATTTTCCCCAACAACAATCTTGTGAAGAGGCTGGGCTGAGAGATTGACTAGCCCAAAATCACTAAGCTGGCTTTCATGCCTAAAGTAGGACTAACATTCAGAGTCTGCTGGTTTCTACATCTGCACCAGAGGTGGTTTTCAGCAGGTTCTGACCAGTTCTGGAGAACTGGTAGTGGAAATTTTGAGTAGTTTGGAGAACTGGTAAATACCACCTCTGACTGGAGATTTTACAGTATCCTTTCCCTGCCACGCCCACCAAGCCACACCCACAGAACTGGTAGTAATCTGGTAGTAAAAAAAATTTGAATCCCACCACTGATTTGCACCTTCACCACTACACCAAACATGCTCAGTTGCACTCTATATTTGGAACCTCTAAAAGGTCAGTCACAAGTCACCAAGGGAAGAAGCTAACAATTGTTTCTGCTATGCTTGGCAATGATGAAAGTGCCATGCAGAAAGGCTTGGGCATGTCATGCAAAGCTACATGCCGGATGGGGTGCTGGGCCAAGAAGGCTCACTTTCTACAAGCTGCTTCTGCAGCAACTTCAACTCCTGTTGTGCCTCAGTCAGGGAGAAGGCTGGTGTTATCCGGCAGCTAAGCAGGGGCATTGAGCATGAAGATGGAGGTACTAAAGACACACAGGAGGATGGTTCTGAATCCAATGAAGCCAAAAGCAGACCTGTTGGCTTGGACAAAGAGTCATCATAAAAGCCTAGAGATGAGAGGAGAAACAAAGAGAGTGGCAGGTTAAGTTAGGACAACCTGAGGAAATTGATTGTTTCCAAAACATACAGATTGTCTTTCTCTTTCCTTAACCTGATGGTAATTATGAATGCTGCTGAGCCAAAATTTGGATCAGGAGCTAAGGAGGCATTCTGAGCATTTCTTATTTCATAAAGGATTATTTAAGATTGTAGAAAGTTAGCACCCACCCCAGGAGAATGAAATATTTTGGGAAATATTTAAAAAGCAGAATATTATATTTTCTTAAAGAAGAAATGGAAAAACATGCTCTTGGAGATAGAAAGCAGCCCTCAAGCCTTTCTTAATAGTTCCCAGCAGATATTTTGTGCCAATTAAAAAAGATTGGGCCAGCCTATTCAGAAACCATCCCAATTTCCCTGCCTTAAGCAGAAATTTTTAGAAATGCAGATTTGGTAATCCATTCAGAAAGACGGGTCAAGACAGAAATTCAGATAAGCAACAAACAAAAGGTTGACAAAATTTGCTCAGACAAACACCTAGGATTTGCATTTTCTCTTTTGCCTGTAGAGTAGAGGTAGTATTCAGCAGGTTCTGACCGGTTCTGGAGAACTGGTAGTGGAAATTTTGAGTAGTTCGGAGACTGGCAAATACCACCTCTGACTGGAGATTTTACAGTAGCCTTCCTCTGCCATGCCCACCAAGCCACGCCCACAGAACTGGTAGTAAAAAAAATTGAATCCCACCACTGCTGTGGAGCCAGATATGACCCCTACATAACCCCTACATGACCCCATAGGAATCTGACAACAGCCAATAGAATATTAAGTGATACATTCTTGCACAGGAACAGGAGGCTCAAATACAAAACCCAAAGAAGGTATAAAAACCATCCACTCTCAACTCCATTTTGTCAGCTGCCCAGAACCACAAACCTGTATGGTTCTGCTTCATCAATAAACCATCTTCCCAATCAGCCTCCATGTTTCCAGTGCCTTTCTCTCAGCTTGGAACTGAACCAGATGGATAAAGCAAGAAGAAACAAAAATAGCTTCTCACAGAAACCTACTAGGATACAGCTGTTTCTACTCAACAGGCAGCATTGGGCAGGGTGTTTATTTTTCTATTTAAAACAATGGTGTGGTGATAGCAAGCTCATTTAGCACAATTCCTGCAAGTTAGGCTGTTAGTGGAGCCCAGCAGAGCTTCAGAAAATTAAACTGGCAGTAGTATGGCTGCAGGCAGCCCATTTACTGGCTAATTCTGCCTGCTATTTAGCTTTGTCTTTTTTACATGCTAAACGTATCTGGGCAACCATTACAGTGAAATAACTCAGAAAATGATACCATTGTGAGAGTATAGTAAGCCATGCAACCATTTGTACCCGTTTCACAGACAAAAGATAATACTGGGAGCCACAAAATCTGGGTAGGCATGGCTGGGGGGGTCATATGACTGGGTGAGAGTGAGTGATGTCGAATTGGCCACACCCACTCAGGTTTTGTGGCTCCCAGTGTTTTCTTTTCTGTGGGAAACAGGTCCAAATGGCTCTTTGAGTGTTTAAAGTTTATTTATTTATTTGATTTGTCAGTCGCTTACAAGATAATAGGTATAAGTATATACATAGTTATGAATACATGAAATGAGTACATATAAGAAAAATAAAAGAAACAATAGGACAGGGAGGGTAGGCACATTGGTGCGCTTATGCACGCCCCCTACAGAAAGGGATGAGTCAATAGTAGACAGTCTAAGGTTAACGTTTTTGGGGGTTGGGGAAGAAACCAGAGTCAGGTAGAGTTATTCCAGACATTGGCCACTCTGTTGCTGAAGTCGTATTTCCTGCAATCAAGTTTGGTGCAGTTAACCTTGAGTTTGTATCTATTGTATGCTCTTGTATTGTTATGGTTGAAGCTGAAGTATTCATTGACAGGTAAGTCATTGCAATGTATGATTTTATATACCATACTTTGATCAAACCGAAGATGGCATAATTCAAGCTTTTCTAGGTCTAGAATTTCAAGTCTGGTGGCATAAGGTATTTTACAACAAGTAGAGGAGTGGAGAACTCTTCTTGTAAAATATTTCTGGACTTTCTCAACTGTGCTAATATCAGATATGTAATGTGGGTTCCAGACTGATGAGCAGGATTTGAGTAATAGTCCAGCAACTTTTGTATGCTCTAGTTAGTAGTGTGATATTACCAGAGAAAAAGCTACGTAGGATAAGGTTAACAACTCTTAATGCCTTTTTAGCTATGTAGTTACAGTGGGCTCTAGCACTTAGATCATTAGAGATGAGTATTCCAAGGTCCTTTACAGATCTTGGATCATCAACAAGGTCTTGACTATTCAGCTTGTATTTTATTTTCTGATATTTTTTTGCCAATATGTAAGACAGAGCATTTATTTGTTGAGATTTGAAGTTGCCATTTGTTTGATCATTCTGATATATAGTCAAGATCTTTTTGAAGGGTAGCAGTATTGTCTGTGGTATTGAACAGCTTTACATCATCAGCGAAGAGAATGCAGTTGCTCTTAATGTGATCACAGAGGTCATTTATGTAGAGTATGAAGAGAGTTGGTCCTAGAATACTGCCTTGGGGGACACCACTATTGACAGGTACAGAATTTGATAGGACACTCCCAATTTTGACTATTTGTTGTCTGTTTGACAGGAATGCTTCTATCCAGTTATGCAGTTGTCCAGAGATACCATAAGATTTTAATTTTAGGAGTAGTTTGTCGTGTACCACTGAATTAAAGGCTTTACAGAAGTTTATGTAGATTGTGTCTATTGTTTTGCCCTGATCGAGTTGTCCATATGTTTTTGCAGTGTAAGAGTTGCAGATTACAGGATAGTTTTTTTCTGAAACCAAATTGTTTATTAGAGAGTAGGTTGTTTGTCTCTAAGTGGAGGATAATGAATTGGGTAATAATTGATTCCATGACTTTACAGGTGATGCAGCATAAGGAGATTGGTCTGTAATTTTCAACTAGGCTGGGGTCTCCCTTTTTGAAGATGGGGATGACCATGGCTTGTGACCATAGGTTAGGCAAGGAGCTGGTCCTGAAAGATTTTTCAAAGATTATGCTTCGAGGTTTTGCTATGGCAGTGGATAGCTTTTTCAAAAAGTAGGCACATATTCCGTCCGGTCCAATAAATAGAGATGGTTTTAGATTGTGTAGTGCTTTTTCAACATTGTCTTCTATAAAATCAATATGTATTAGATCATTGTAGTTTTCTGTGGTTCAGCTAGGAAATATTGGGCATGATCCATTGCTGTTTACAAATACTGAGCCAAATAATGTGTTAAAGATGTTGGTTTTAATGGTGTTGTCGTTGCAGTCTTTACCATTAGGTCCTATCAAGGGGTGGGATGGACCTTGAGTCTTTTAGTTTGTTGTTAACAAAATTGTAAAAAGTGCGGGTGGAATTGATGCATAGAAGGTTTTCCTCTTGTTTAATGTGATAATTGGTGTATTCAGTCTTTATATGGTGGCATACATTTTTGTATCGGCTTTTGAAGTTGGCAACGTGACCAGATTTGTTTTTCTGCCAGAGTGATCTCTTTCCTTATTGTTATGGGTAATGTGTTTTTTTTTTGTGGGGGGGGGAGTTGTTATTGGTACATATAGTTTGATGATTCTTTTGACTTCAAGTAAAAATGTGTTGTAATGGACTTCAACATTATTGCATCCAGTGAATAGAGATTGCCAATCAAGGAATGAGAGATCATTGTTTATAAGATCATAGTTGCCTTTTTTAAAATTATAATTGGGGATTATGTCATTGTGATGATTTGGGCGTATATTGAGACAAAAGTCAATCATATTGTGGACACTGTTGGAAAAGGGTTCTTTAGTTTGTATTCCATAAATTAAATTCAAACTATAGCAGAAGATGAGATTGAGGCAGTTGTTAAGTCTAGTATTGTTGGTTACGAGTTGCAGACCCCTGGGGTAGATGCAAATAACATTTAAATTTCTATAATCCATACATAAGTGTAACAAGCCATCCTTCTTCTTCCAGAACAGGACTGGGGAGGCCACCTTGGGTCTCGCTGGTTCGATGATCCCACATTCAAGGTTTTTGTCTATAAATTGGTGCAGTTCATTCAGTTCCCAAAGAGTCATAACATAGATAGTTTGGCCCATTAGGAATTGATAGTCACCAAAAACTTCCGGTTGCAAGGCTTCGGCGGTGGCAGGAATCTGCGATTGTGCGTGGTTCCTGCTGCACTCGCCACTGAAGTGCCCCCGATCCAGCCGGATTTGGAGGCTGCCGTTACCCCGGAGAGGTAATGGAAGATAGAGGAGATCTGGGCAGGGGTCTGGGGATATCACAACCCCTTTCCTCAGCCGGCTGGACTCCTTTTTCCCAAGGCAGTGGAGCGGCGGTCAGCAATGGCCGCCACAAAGAAACCTTCAGCCGGACAAGATCGCGCAGGAGGAAGTGTTAGAAAGTGAAAGTTTTTGTCTGAACCGGGACATTAAGATACATTCAAATACCCTGGAAATTTAACTTTTTGAATGATATACTGTTTCCAAAGAAGATTGTTAAAGTGGCAAATGAAAGTGTTGAAAGGGAAAATTCACTCTCCTTCCTTACAGAGATAGCAAATGGACATTGAAAAACCTGCTTTGGCACAGAAGGTAAAAATCAAAAGCTTTTTGCTATAAGTGGGAAGGGAGAGGTAAAAAAAACTTATATTAATATCTTGCTGGAGGAGATGGCTTGGAGTTTATAAGATCAGAGATTAACTGCAATAAGACTTCAAAAATATATTTTGGAACTTTGTAATTGATATTGCCCCAGGAGGAGAAAGTGTAAAGGGAAGAAGGTGCTAAATGAAACATTTCGTGTTTGTTTGGATTGCTTGATGACTTTGGGACTTTTGGAAACTATTCTAAGATTAAAAACATTTGGGTTTTTTTAAAAAAAGATGAAGAAGAAAAAACCTTACAATGGCATTATCTGTGGAAGAATTAAAAATGGAATTTGAAAAATTAAAAGAAGAGGAACAAGAAGGCAAGGGCTCTTTTGGATCTGTTTTTCATTTTTTAGAAATGGCGATTTCTACCTATCAGGAAATACAACAACAAGAAAATTGGGAGGAAGAAGAAGAGGCCATCTTTAATGGACAAATAATTTTAGCCAAGAAAGAAGAGAGGAAGGAAAATGGAGAATTTAAGATTCAAAAAAACAACCAAGAAAGAGAAAAATAAGGTGAAAAATCGATACAATGTCAGAAAGCAACAGAAAAGAGGAATACAACAGAGAGGTGAAGCTAAAAAGGCAGAGATTAAGAGATGGGGGTGGGGTAAAAAGGCCAGATTGGATAAGAAAGGAAGGGAAAAAGGAAAAAGAAGTCACAAAGACTTGAAACAAGATGGAAAAAAGCAGATTTTTTTTAGAGACAAAGGGTAAAGTACAATTAAAAAGAGATTCTGCAAAAGTACATAAGATTGTACTGGAGCATTTGTATTTGAAATAGAAAATCGTTACATTACAAGATCTAACAAAATATTAAAATGCTCAAGATTTAATGATAGAGTTCAATATTTAATAAAATATTAAAGGGAATGTGTAAAATGTTTAAGATTTAATGATAGAGTTTAATTTGCTATTGTTTTAATGTTATTACAAACTTATTATTTTCTTATTTTAAAATGCAGTATTTAGAATGTACTAAGCAGAATCAGAATGGAAATTATGTATTATTTTAAGTGTTAAATTTAAGTGTTCAATTAGTGATTACAGGAGAAATTTTGTGTTAAAGAGAAGATATAAATAGATAATTGGAAAAGAACGGACAAAAGATACAAGTATAATGATTTAAATTAAGATGAAATAAAGATACAAGTATAATGATTTAAATTAAGATGAAATAAATAAAATAGAATTAAGAGAGTGAAAAGAGGGGATAAGTTATAGAGAAAATATAGAATGGTAAATAAGATAAGTGTTATGTCTCACCTATATCCACAAGTGAGAACAAGGAGTTCCACAGTTCCAAATATTCAAACAAAACAGAGCCAGACTAAAAAAGGGTTAACAGTATTATATTCCAGTCCTTGGCAGACTTCCCGGAATCTGTCTGGTAATTCAGAATGTCCATAAATTACAAAGGCCGCTCCACATGTATCCTTTCGACACATCAAACACTTTGCTTCCAAGCAAAGTTTGAGAATCAGCAATCCTCCTTAAATCACCTGGATGGGCGTGTCAGTCTCTCTTATCAATGTCTGGCTTGACACCTCCCTTCAACTTGGTGTTTCATTCTTCTCCTGATTCTAGCATCAATCCAAGATCTGTAAGTTTCCCCATTAGAAGCCTCTGACTCATTTTGTGGATCAGTTGCTGGCATGAGTGAATTCGAAGGCTCTGGCAAGGATTGTCTGTCCGATAATCTCTCATCCTCCTGGCTCACATCTGTGTCCTCTGATAATTCAGACTCCACATTCACAGCAGGCTCCACCCTTTCATCTTCAGAGTCATCAGAGTCAAAACTCACAGCAGGATTGATCCTTTCAGTCACAACACAGGGCCCTTCCCCTGAGTCTGACGATCAGGATGTGGTTTTGAAGGGAATTGTGCATGATATATGCGAATAAAATCTGGGGCATGCACCTGAGATAAATCCTGCCAAGAGCGAATCTGTTTCATTTTCCAGTCTTCCCACGAAGTACTGGAATCGTCCCTTCAGCCATCGTGAATCATAAATTCCGACCACTGTCGTATCCATAACAGATTCAGTGCTGAGCCTAGATGGAGAACCTGTATCTTCTGGAGAACGGAGAGTACACGATGGAGTGTCGGGTACTAATAGGGAGCGATGAAAAACAGGGTGAATGCGCATGGAGCGCAGAAAAGTGAGTCGATAAGCCACAGGATTAATAACTGCCTTGATAGGGAAGGGACCAATAAAGCAATGATCCAACTTCCTAATCAGGCGATTGACCCGAAGATGTTTCGTTGACAACCACACCTTGTCCCCCACAGCCAACGGAGGCGTCGCTCGACGCGAACGATCTGCGAAACACTTATAATCTGCTTTCGCTCGTTCCAATTGTCTGGAAATTAATTGATGCACCGCTTATAACTCTGACAAAAAATCTCATGCCTCTGGAACTGGAGAACCTGCGATTGACAGGGGGAAAAACCTCGGATGGTAACCCACATTTGCATAAAAAGGCGTCATGTGGGTGGAGGTGTGCCAAGAATTATTAAAGGCAAACTCTGCCAATGGAAGATAGGTCACCCAGTTGTTTTGTCGTTGATTTACAAAACATCTGAGGTATTGGGGTGAGGATGCCAATTACCTTCTCAGTCCCGCCATCGGTTTCCGGATGGTGCGCCGACGCTAAACATACTTATACTCATAGTGCGTTCATTAGACTTTTCCAGAATTGAGCGGTGAACTGAACACCACGATCTGAAACAACTCTGTCCAGTAAGCCATGTAAACGGAACACGTGTTGTATGAAAAGCCGGGCAGTAACACGAGCCGAGGGTAATCTCCTACACGGGATGAACTGGGCCACCTTAGTGAGCATGTCAACCACCACAAGCACCGTCGTATAACCTGATGAAAGGGGCAAGTGCGTTAGAAAGTCCATGGAGATTGCTCCCCATGGTCTGCTCGGAGTCGGCAGTGGTTGAAGAAGTCCAGGAGGCGCACCCGACGCCGCTTTCGCTTGTCGACATTGTACGCAAGAAGCGACGTAGGAAAACACATCGTGGTGAACCCGAGGCCACCAAAATGTCCGGGTGACCAAGTGCAGAGTTTTGTGAAAACCAAAATGACCAGCAGCGGGGTTGTCATGACATTGCGTCATGATGAGGGCTCTAAGCGTCCTGGTGGGTACGTACAATAAATCCCGATGTCTTAGCAAGCCCTCTTCAAAGGACCATGGGGAATCAGGTCCAACTTCCCCCCTTCTCTGCTGCATCCATGCGTCCAATTGCTGCGCCTCCCATATTCGATCCCGCAAATCTACTGGATCTTGAAGTATGGCCAAGGATTCCGGTGGTAACACCGTTCATAGAGGAAGAGGATCCTTGGGACCGATATACTAGGGCTTCTGAGACAACGCATCTGCCCTCCGATTCTGTCCACTTGGAACATAAGTGACGGAGTAATTGAACCTTGCGAAAAACAACAACCACCGAATCTGTCGTTCGTTCAACTTCTTAGCAGTAGACAAATGTTCCAAGTTGTGATGATCTGTCTGAACCTCTACTTTGTGCTGAGCCCCCTCTAAATGATGTCTCCAGGTCTCAAATGCAGCCTTAATAGCCAACAACTCCTTTTCCCAGATGGTGTAATTGCGCTCAGAAGCTGTGAGCTTCCTAGAATAGTATGCACATGGGAAAAGGGGCGCGCCGTCCTTTGGAGCTTGTGACAGTACTNCATTAGAGGCATCTGTCTCAACCACAAATGGACGATTCGGATCAGGATGCCTCAATATCGGCTCGGCCACAAACGCTTTCTTTAAAATTTCAAAAGCCTGTTGTTGCGGGGGCCCCCACAGAAATGGGACCTTCTTATGGAGGAGATGAGTTATGGGATCCATTAATTTAGCAAAGTCCGGAATAAAGGTCCTATAGTAGTTGGTGAATCCCAAAAGACGTTGCACGTCCTTGACTCAACGAGGGGCTTCCCAACTGCACAAGGCCTCGACTTTTTTAGGGTCCATAGCAA
>BHEV01047327.1:0-45091 GCA_004319985.1 Emydocephalus ijimae | reverse complement strand
ATCTGTATGCCTATCTGACTAACGCTGCACATTCTGTTTAGCTTTTCTCCTTAACACTGGTTGGGGAACCCAGGCTTAACAGAATCGCACCCTTGCCCGCCTCTCAACCCAACAGACCTACCTCACAAGGTTGTGATGAACAGCGTGGGCACGAAAACTGCTGCAGGGGGATGCAGACCTGCTGTGGCCAGCCCTTCTGGCATTTCCTTCTTCTGCCCGTGGATTCTCTGGTGGCTCACGAGGTGCGTCCTCCGACTAAATCTCTTCTCACAGTAGGGGCAACCGTACGGTCTTTCTCCCGTGTGGACCCTCTGATGGCTGATCAAGTTGGTGCTTCGGTTAAATTTCTTCCCGCAGTCCCCGCATTCGTAGGGTTTCTCCCCCGTGTGGATTTTCTGGTGCATTTTCAAGCCCGACTGACGAGAAAAGTTCTCGCCGCAATCGGAGCAGGTGTACAGCTCCCTGGCCGTATGGATTCTCCGGTGCCGGAGAAGGTGCTTGTTCCGGCTGAAGCTTTCACCACACTCAGAGCACTTGAACATTTTCTCGCCCATGTGGTTCTTCTGGTGCCGGATGTACGTGGACCGATCGCAGAAGCTTTTGCTGCACAGCAAGCACACATAGGGCTTTTCACCCGTGTGGCTCCTCTTGTGAGTGACAAGATGGTGGCTTTGGTTGAAACTCTTCCCGCACTCCGTGCACTTGTAGGGTTTGTCGCCAGTGTGGAGGCGTTCGTGGCGCACCAGGCTGTATTTGTCGCAGAACTGCTTGCTGCAGGAGGCACAGTGGTAGGGCTTCTCCCCCGTGTGCATGTGCTGATGGGAAACCAAGCTGGAACTACGGCTGAAGGTCTTCCCGCAATCCAAGCACTGGAAGGGCTTCACCCCGGTGTGGATTTTGCTGTGGTTGTTGAGGTGCGAACTGCGGCGGAAGTGTTTCCCGCACTCCGAGCATTCATAGGGTTTCTCCCGGCCATGGACTCGAATGTGCACGATGAAGCCAGCTCTGGAAATAAAGGTCTTCCCGCAATCGGAGCATTCAAACAGCTCCTTGCCGGTGTGGGCCTGGAGATGCTTGTTGAGGCTATGGAACAGCTTGTCACTTGGTTGCTTCCCTTTGGGGATCGGCTGCCTGAGGATGGTTGTGTAGAGGTCTCTCCTCTTCAATGCAACAGGATCGGTCTCTGGCTCTTCTGGCTGTTCTTCGGTTGGCTTGTTCGGATTGGAGACAGGTTCTTTTAAATCCTGGATGTTTTCTCTCTCTGTCATCATCTCCCGGTGGTCTCTTTGCCCTTCGTCATCTGACAAATACAATAATACCCCCACCGATTAGTACCTCTCTCGTTAGGGTTCAGGCAGGGTAAGCAATTCCTTGGACTGCTCAAACATGCCAAGGAATAAAGAAGGTGTCAACTTGTAAAACATTCCTATGCCTGTCTCCAAGTTGCCATAAGAAAGAGGGAGTGGGAGAGAGAAACCCTGAAGGAGCATATGACAAATGAACCCAGAAGCACATTCCTAGCTTTTCTCACGATTGTAACTGAGGTAATTCTGGGTGCAAAAATCCTCTATTGGAGAGTGTGATTGATGACACCCAGGCCATGAACGTGTTTCGTTGGACAATCTGAATTATGATACACTCAGAGGGGTGAGGGGAATTATGTATAGGTGATTGTAAATTACATATCTCAGATTCGGCGTCATACAGGTCATGCCAGTATGTCATTCCTAATAAATCCTGTGAAGTTTTTTGAAGTTTGGCTGGAGGCTCATGATTTAATTAGGGCGATCGCTGGAATCCTGACAGAAGGGTCTTCAAGGATGGGGGATTGGAAGTTTTGCAAAAGAACCCATTTTTTGCTGGGGGAAGAAAAAGGGGAACCTCAGAAGCAGGCCAGTGAAAATACAGATAGTCCTCGAATTATGACCAATCGCTTAGTGACCGTTTGAATTTACAATGGAGACCCCAAAAGTTACTTACGACCCAGTTCCAAAGTTCCAATGGCTGCCCCTTTCCCCTGCAGTCACGTGAACACATTTTGGGCACTAGGCAACTAGTGTTTACTTCTGGTATTTTTACAAAAATGCCCTAGAGTGAATAGTGAACTCACTTAATGACCACTGGAAAAAAGATCATAAAAATGAGTCCAATTAGACATAACCACTTTACAACTATTGTGACCTATTACCTTAATGGGCAGGATCTATTATGGTCATAAGTTGAGGATTATCTCTCCTGCCAATGGTCACTCAACTGCCAAGTAGGGTGAGATATGGAAAGGTGGAGCAGAATGCCTCAGATTAACAGCACCTCCTGCCACAACTTTTTATGATTCTAGCCAAGACTGAATTTTCTTTTGTCTCACCATTGTTTGGGTTGTGGCTCCTCCTTCTACCCCTCAAGGTTAGTCCTTCTACCCATTATTGGTAGTCCTCAACTTATGACCACAATTGAGCCCCAAATTTCCATCACTAGGCAAGACAGCTAAGGGAGTTTTGCCCTCTTTTACGACCTCTCTGGCCACAGTTGTTAAGTGAATCATTGCAGTAATCTCATGGTTGTTAAGCGAATCTGGCTTCCCCATTGCTTGTCAGAAGGTTACAAAAGATGATCACGTCACCCCGGGACATTGCAATTGTCATAAATACGAGTCAGTGGCCAAATGTCCAAGTTATGATCATGGGAACTTGGGGATGCTGCAACAGTCCTAAGTGCGAAAAATGGTCATAAGTCACCCTTGTAACTTCGAACAGTCACTAAATGAATGCTTGTAAGTTGGAGGCTACCTGTACCTTTTGGGGAATTTGAGGCCTTTCACAAGCTGCTGAACTACAGCTCCAAGAAGTCCTCACTCTCAGCCAAGTTGTCTAGGACAGCTGAGAGGAGAGGTTCAGCAACATTCTGAAGGCCGAAAGTTCTTTGCATTTGTAGTTCTCATGTTATGAGGACAAAGGGGGGCTGGAATGGCCACTGCTAAACAACACAGTTGTAAAGCATGATCTCACATCAGCACCTTTCTTAGCGATGGCAGTTTTGGCAGTCCTAAACAAGGACTGTGAAAGTTGTTAAGGATCTCATGTGATCACAGCCTCCAACTTCCTCCGACTTCCCCATTGACTCTGCTTGTGGGAAGCCTCTTCTTTTCCTGTGTTATCCTTTGTATGGATAACCCCGCTTTCTCAAATCAAGTGACATAATTCAACTTCTTCAGTCACAGTATGGAGGCTGATGCTGCAAAGGCTGCCCCCTAGTGGTGAAATTCCACCATGAACAAAATGGAGGGCGTTAAAGCTTCCATGGCTGAGAGCAAAGACAGCTGGGAGTTGTAGTTTGCCAACAAAGGAACCCCTTACCTGTCATGCAGGCATTCCCATCCTCCTCTTGCTTGACTTCCTTGCTCAGCTGCCTGAGGGTAACATCCAGAGAAGTTCCTTTTCCTTCGGGGAAATCCCCTGCCTCCTCTTCCTTCATCCCTGTCATCTGGAACAAAAGAGGAATTTTAATCCATAACCATGGGTAGAGAAAATGGCCATCTTTTTGAGATAGATACTTCCTACACCCCCTTTGCCTCTTTGGGGAGGGAGGAGGGTAGCTGGGCATGTTTCCAAACAAAGCAGGGCTGCCTCCCAAACCCACCCCATCGTTATTTTTTAAGAAGACAGGAGAAGACCCAATGAACTGAAATAACAATGGCAATAGTAAGAGCGCTTAGACTTATACTTCGATTTTGTTAGGGATTTGAACTCGGGACCTTCTGAACGCAGAAAGGGGCGATAACTTACAAGGATCTAAGAAAGAAAGCCTGTAATCTAGTACAAGCAGTCCTGAACTTATGACCACAACCAAGTCCCAAAATGGTGTTTGCTAAGCAAACAGATTAAAGTGATTATTGCTCCATTTTACGACCTTTCTTGCCATGATGGTTCAGGGAACAGCACTAGCACTTAGACTTATATACCGCTTCATAAGCCTTTATAGCCTTCTCCGAGCGGTTTACACAGTCAGCCTATTGCAGTGGTGGCTAACCTTTTTGGGCTCCTGTGTCAAAAATTGTGCATGTGCTTTCATGCTTACGCTTGTGTGCCAGCACCCAGAGGGCAATGCACGCACCCCCCCAATCGTCCCCCTCTCCCCCTTACCTGCACTGTACCTCCCAGCTGATTTTCGGCCCGTTTGAGGCCTTTTTTGCCCTCCCAGAGGCTTGAGGAAAGCTTCTGCAGGCTTTAAAATGGGCCTGTTTCATCACTTCCGGTATTCCCAGGAATACAGGAAGTGCTGAAATGGGCCTATTTTTCACCCTGCAAAGGCTTTCCTCAAGCCTCTGGGAGACCGAAAATCAGCTGTGAGGCGCATGCATGCGTAGTGAGGTAAGTTTGCTTGCAACTCGCATGCCACACAAATGGCTGTGCATGCCATCTGTGGCACACTTGCCATAGATTCGCCATCAAGGGCCTATTGCCTCCCAACAATCTGGGTCCTCATTTGACCGACCTTGGAAGGATAGAAGGCTGAGTCAACCTTGAATCGGTCAGGATTGAAGGAATCGAACTGCTGGCAATTGGTAGAATTATCCTGCAATTCTGCATTTTAGCCACTTGCCACCACGGGTCCACATTGGCAGGGAAGTCTAAGTACAGGTAGTCCTTGACTTACAACAGTTCATTTAGTGACCATTTCAAAGTTACAAACGCAATGGAAAAAGGGACTTCTGACCGATTTTCACAATTGTGACCTTTGCAGCATCTCCATGATCATGTGATCAAAAATCCGATGCTTGACAACTGGTTCATATTTATGATGGTTGTTGTGTCCTGAGGTCACATGATCCCTTTTTGCAACCTTCCGACAAGCAAAGTCAAAGGGGGAAGTCAGATTCACTTAAGAACTGGGTTGCTAACTTATCAATGGCAGTGATTCACTTAACAACCGAGGCAAGAAAGGTCGTAAAATGGGGCAAAACTCACTTAACAAATGTCTCACTTAACACCAGAAATTTTGGGTGTCTACAGCATTATGATCGTAAGTCAAGGACTACCTGTAGTTCTCAACTTATGACCACAATTGAGCCCAAAATTTATCTTGCTAACCAAGACAGTGGTTAATTGAGTTTTGCCCCATTTTACGTTTCTTGCCAAACCTGTTAAATGAATCACTGCCGTTGTTAAATTAGAACACAGTTGTTAAGTGAAATGCTTGTCAGAAGGTCCCAAACTGTGATCACATGACCCTGGAACACTGCAGCAATCAGAAATACGATATCAACCAGGATGGATTTGATTTAAATCACTATAAAAAAGCTTGATTTAAATCAACTTAAGAGCAGCTGTTATGTCTGCTGTGAAGTTGTCTGAGTTCATCAATGCATAAACTACGTATATTATTAATGTATCCTAAACTGAAAATTATCTTTAGATTTTTACTCCAAAAGCATTTTATTAAAATAAATTTGATTTTAAAAAAAGCTGATTTAAATTAAAAAATCTGATTTAAATTAAAAAATCTGATTTAAATAAAAAAAAATCTGATTTTTAAATTAAAAAAAAACCATTGATTTTTATCCACTCTGATATCAACCCATTGCCAAGCATCTGAATTTTGATCATGTGTAACATTGTGAAAAATAATAATAAGTCTTTCCCCCACAATGCCCTCGTAACTTCTGTCACTGAATGAGTGGTTGTAAATCGACAATCTACCTGTAGCTTTCTGTTGGGCATTAGGAAGAATTGCCTAAGGGTAAAAGAAGTACAGGTAGTCCTCAGGTTACGACCACAATTGAGCCCAAAATTGATGTTGCTAACTGAAACATTTGCTGTATTCCAGGGTAGATAAAAATCGATTTACATTTTTTTTAAAAAAAAACAGCTTTATTAAATTAAAATTGGATTTTTTAAAATTTAAATAGGATTTTTTTGATTTTTATCAAATTTATTTTAATAAAATGCTTTTGGAGTAAAAATCTAGCTAAATATAGTTTTCTATTTAAGGTACATTAATAATTTACTGCATGAAATGGAGCTTAGTTATGTAGCAAAATTCTGCAATATTGGGACTGTCAGTGAGTCAACAGCGGGTGAGAGGAGGAGCTGCTGTGGGACAGAGATGACAGCTGCTCTTTAAAAATTATGATTTAAATCCAGTTGATTTAAATCAAGCCCTTTTACTAGTGATTTCAATCGTGATTTCAATTGGCTTGATTTAAATCAAATCCACCCTGCTGTATTCTGGCAGCCATTTTGGATGTTCCTTTGATGTACTGTATGGCAAGACTTGTTTTTGTGTGGTGGTTGGCTGTGTATTTTGTCGGGGTTTGGATGACAAGGATCGTATTATGAAATTAAATTGTGTACTATATAGCTAATGCAATCCTAAATTGCATTAACAGAAGGATACAATCAAGATCAAGTGAGGTACTAATATCACTCTATAAAGCCTTAGTAATACAACACCCAGAGTACTGTATCCAGTTTTGGTCACATTATAAAAAAGATGTTCAGACTGTAGAAAAAGTACAGAGAAGAGCAACCAGGATGATGAGGGGACTGGAGACTAAAACATATGAAGAACAGTTACAGGAATTGGGCCTGGCTAGTCTAGGGAAGAGAAGAACCAGGGGAGACACGATAGCAGTCTTCCAATATTTAAGGGGCTGCCCCAGAAAGGAGGAGGGGGTCAAGCTATTTTCTAAAGCACCTGAAGGCCAGACAAGGAATAATGGATGGAAACTGAACAAGGAGAGATTTAACCTGGAAATAAGGAGAAACATTCTGGCAGTGAGAACTATCAACCCATGGAACAGAAGTTGCCTTCAGAAGTTGTGGGAGCATTATCACTTGAGATTTTCAAGAAGAGATTGGACTCCCATCTGTTAGAAATGGTGTAGGGTCTCCTGCTTGGGCAAGGTGTTGGACTAGATGACCTACAAGATCCCTTCCAACTCTGATTATCTGTTATATTACATGTTATGTTTTATTATATGAAGTAATACGTTCCACACATCAAAGGAACATCTGAAATGGCTGCTAGAATACGGCAACCCTCTAGGAATAAAGGATAGCTCACAAACCCACATTTACACTCAGAAAAGAGCTACCGAAAGTCAGACAAAATACAGAAGGAAGACAACAGCAACATATAGTATATACATATAGTATATACAAAACCAGTTGCAACGATTGTAAGCGATTCTGTGGAAGGAAGGCAATTGATAACAAGGGTTCATGAACATCAACTGGCATTTCAACAGCACCATCAAAAATCCCTGATCTTGAACCACACTGATCCTAAATAAGCACCAGTTTGATTGGGAAGGAACAAAAATCATTGGCCATGCCAGCACTTGCCACACACGTGAATTTATTGAAGCCTGGTATTTTTACCAAAGGAGCAATTAACAAACATATTGATCTAGAGCCAGCATATGTATACGTAAGAAACCCAACTATTCGAACGACCAATCAACAAGAGCAACCAATCAGCTGCTCAGAATTTAAATTGAGCTCCAAAAGAACAACCGATCAAATGACCAAACTGTCACACAAGACATTGATAAGCTAAGGAGAATAGGACAAGAAAATCCTGATGTTATCTAATCTGGTAACAAAACGTTCAAAAACTAAAACTAAAATAAAATAAATCCCTCCCCCCCTTTTTTTCCTTTTTAGTCAGGTCAAAGAATTGGAAAGAATACAATGAATGTTGTAAATAAAAAGGGTGAAAGTTCCCAAAGATTACTTAGGTGCATATAGAAATACACATTATTTCCATGGCAGGGAAGATAAAGCAGGCATGGTTAAATTGATTATTGTATTCAAAAAGAGGTACATTTGTTTTCATTTGGATATCCCTTCTGGAATTGGTGCTTGTGGAGGGGAAAAAAAAATGAAACTCTGACTTGGGTTTTATTGATGAGAAAGATTTGATGTTATAGGAATGGCTAGTTAAGCAAAAAGTTGTGGTTGGAGTGTGCTCATCTTGTACTGTGCTAAGAAGAGTTGGAAGTCAATGCCCCCTTTTCTTTCTTTTTTTCTCTTTCTCCTTGTATCTCACACCCCCTTTTCCCCACTCCCTTTCCCTCCCTTAATTTCCTATTTTTTTCTTCTCTTCTTTGTATTTTATATAATAAAAAAATTAAATTAAAAATGGGGGTGGGGGAAACTAAATTGAAACAAGTTTGGAGAGAAAATCAGTCTCTCTCTCTCTCTCTCTCTATCTAATCTAGCCAGCCAGCCAGCCAGCCACTTACCTACCTACCTACATATCTCATCTATTTAATTATCTAATTTATTGGCCACCCATTATACCACAAGTAAGCAAAATTGGCAGCAAATCACTGCCAAATCACTGCCAACCTCCCTCCCTCCCTCTCTTTCTCTCTCTCTCTCTGCAAAAGGGGATCACATGACCCTGGGACATAGCAATGGTCATAAGTATGAACCAGTTGCCCAGCAGCTGAATTTTGATCAAATGATCCAAGGGATGCTCCTTCTTTCTCTCTCACAGCAGGCTAACAAGTCTGTCTGGCAGGGAGATGAATAGTTGTCTGCCACACCTAGTCATCTCTGCCTCCTGCCTTTTATCCTCAGAGCTTCGCTAGCAGTGGTGGCTCTTCGGTCCCAAGGATCAGCCCATAGATTTCCACTGGTCTCCTTTCCTCTGCCTTCTGAGCATCCATGCATCAGGCACTGGATCCAGCTGTTCCTCCTCTTCCTCATCCGCTACCTCCAGACCTGGGGACTGTTGATGCTCCATCTGAGAGTCCAGGTTCTGCCTCTGCTTCTATCTCTGACAGCTCCATTCCCTCTTCCCCCTTGGAGCTCTCAGGTTGCCTTGATGCTGGGCCTGACTCCCATGCCTCCTCCTCCTCCTCTGATCCTCTGCTGCTCAGCATCTCCAGAAGTAACCCTCACCTGCTGATCTGGCTTCTTATGCTGCCTTAGGAGGAAACTCTCTGCCAAGGCTATTGCATGCAAGCAGTTCTCAGAATCCTGTTCCTGGATCCAGCTCAGCATCTCCAGGGGCAGGATGGCCAGGAATTGCTCCAAGATCACCAACTCCAGCACCTCCTCCTTGGTGCGCCTCTCGGGCATCAGCCACCGGTGGCAAAGTTTCCGGAGTTGACAGTAGACCTCCCACGGGCCCTCAGCCTCCCTATAACTGAACTGCCGGAAATGCTGGCGCTGATATTCGGAATTGCCAGCTTCGAGCCCTTCGGTTCGCTCCTCGTTTCCCCCACTCGGCATCCTGAAGTCTCTGCTGTCCAGTGTAACTTTGGGGACCTTTCCTGCTTTAGCCCAGTCAGACATGGGGCCTGCTCCTTCCAACATGGATGGAGAAACCTTGGGTCCATGCTGCAGCATCCCCTCCGGCAACTCGGAGAGCCTCTGGCCCCGAGGAAGAGATGGGGATGTGTTGAGAAAGTTGCACTGTTGTGCTTCCCACTGTTGTGGCTCCATACTCTCGTCATCTTCCTGTTTAATGTGCTGAAGTGGGCGGCACAACCCTCTTGATATGGCCTCGGTATGCCCAGCCAGGTGGGCCTGTCTCTCAGGCTCCACGTCCTGCTTTTCCATCTTGATTTCTGGCTTCATGTCCTGGTCAAAGATGACTCTCTGAAACCCCGAGGCTGAAATCTCCACCTCCCGGTCCAAAGACATGATCTTTTTCCCTGGATGAATCTAATTCACTTCTAAGCCGCCATTTTTTCCCTCAAGTGCAGAGGAAAACATCCAGTATTGGGATCTTGCTTCCCTGAGGCAAATTGATGGGGGGCTTCTCATGCTTCTCATCTCCCCCAAGATCAATTCCCTAAAAAAAATAAGAAATAGAAAGATTCATGAGGACAGGAATATTCAAACAGGGAGCCTCCAGGTGTTCTAAGTTTCAATTCCCATTGTTTCCAACCAGCAGAGCTAATGGCAAGGGATCACATAGGGTGTAGTCCCTAAAATCGCACAGAATAATGTGCTCCTGGTTTAAAGTTAGTGTTTGGCCTGTATGTGGCTAAAAGGGCAGAAACATGCTGCATTGGGATGAAGCCCTGAAGTCTGGCACTCCAAACACATCATGGACAAATGTTGCTTAAGAATTGTGGCAAAAAGTTTGTAAAATTGAGCACAACACACTTGGACAACCGCTTTGTTTACAAAGAGAAATTCAGATTTCACTTGTGAACATTAATGCTATCAATAGCTGGCTTCAGATTGTCACTTGCTAGCGGGACTCTGTGGGTTAAGAGCCAGCCAACTTTCCCCCCCCAATCTGACCTCCCTTACAGGATTGTGGTTGTGGTTCATCCAAATTGAACCATTCCCAGTTGGAGTGGGACAATTCGCCACCACCAACTTGCCATGAGCCAACTCACCACAGCCAACTCGCTGTGGGACAACTCTGTGTGGGACAATTTAACAATTCTATTTAATTATTTAAAATAAATAAGAAAATTATTTTAAGTTTTGCCATTCACATTTCATTCTGTCCCTCCTTTTGCATCCTTTAATGGCTCCATTCCACTATTTCTTTGATATTAGTGTAACTCTTGCCCCGTGGTGAGTTGGCTGTGGGGAGTTGGCAGCAGAGAACTGTCATAGACCAATTTCTCACTTCCCAGGGGGAGAAAAAAAACATACAATGTAATTGCAACAGACATTGCAATTCTAAACTGGTTATATTAAAAAGTACAGAGAAGAGCAACCAGGATGATAGGGGACTAGAGGCTAAAACATATGAAGAATGATTACAGGAACTGGGCATGGCTAGTCTAGTGAAGAGAAGGACCAGGGGAGACATGATAGCAGTCTTCCAATATTTGAGGGGCTGCCACAGAGATGAAGGAGTCAAGCTATTTTCCAAAGCACCTGAAGGTGAGAAAAGGAATAATGGAGACTGATCAAGTAGACATTCAGCCTAGAAATAAGGAGACAGTGAGAACAATCACCCAATGGAACAGCTTGCCTTCAGAAGTTGTGGGTGCTTCATTCGTGGAAGCTTTCAAGAAGAGACTGGACTGCCACCTGTCAGAAATGGTGTAGGGTCTTCCTGCTTGGGTAAGGGGTTGGACTAGATCACCTGCAAGTTTCTTTCAACTACTCTACTCTACTCTGGCTTGCATTTGAATTAAAGATGCATTTACTTATCTGTTTAGCTTCCATTTCAATAGTTTCCCCCTGATCCTTGATTTATGCAATGAAAACCAATTAACAGGGCCCCTTCACTCATTGGCAGTCTTGTGCACGCAATCAAAGGCCGTTTGGATGGGGTGCTGCGTATACCCCTCTTCGTTTGGCGTTTCCTATTGCTCCCGCCTCGCCCCTTCACTTACAGATCCCGAGTAAGGCCCGAGAGATCTTCCTTGCAATGGGAATTCCGGCCTCGAATAAAGGCGCGCTTGTGGAATAAGACCCCCTCCACCCCAACTTTTATTTCTAATTCATCTTAGATTTGCAATTTAAAGCAGGCTAATCCGCTTGCAAATTTGCCGGCAGGTTTAACAGAAAGAAGCTCCCCCCCTCCGTCTCTTTCCCCCGCGGCCACACCTCTCTTAGCAAACTAATCTGAATTTTAACCCTTCAAAAACCGGAGCTCCTTGCCTCTAATTTTGCCTTAGATGTGGTTTTTCAGGGGATCGGTGGCTCCGAGCAGCCGCTCGCTTCGCCGATAAAAATATATTTGTTTTTCGATTGTACTAAGGGCATTGGTGAAGTGTTCCCTGGTTTATTTTTCCTTTTGCCCTTTTTATGCAAGCTGCATCAGCTACTCAAAAGTTAGAATGGAATAGAATTGGAATGAAACTGGAATGGAATGGAATAAATTGGAATGGAACTGGAATAGAACAGAACAGAAAACTATTGTCACTTTAAATGTATACTAATCAGCATACATTAAAACAAAATTTCGTTGCCTTCAGTTCCCAAAATATAACTGTTGTGAATGAATCAATGTGTTAATAAAGTTATCAGGAGCTTGAAGTCAAGTGCAGGGTTCTGGCCCTGCACTTCTGATTGGCCGTTAATGGCGATATCAGATTGGTCCGTTCAGGTGAATCTGATTGGCCATTAACGAGCCTCTCTCATTGGTTAACGGAGCTAGCGCTCCCTGGTTTTCATTGGTTGAAGATCTAATAAGTTGCCTATACAAGGAAGGCTGTAGCAGCCATTGAGTTTTGAGCTGTCACACCATGTAAATAAAGAGTTCTGAAGTTCACCGTTTCACCGGCTCGTCTCCATTCTTGCGCCCACGCTCAGTACTTAACACTGGCGACGAGGATGGGATTTGGAGACGTCAGAGCTGACTGAACAATGAAGAACGATAACCAAGCACATGGTGGAACGCACAACGGCGGAACCATGTCCGGCGGCGTCATACCACCCGCTCCATTCGACCCAGCGCAAGAAGACTGGGACTCCTATATGGATCGTTTCCAAATGTTCTTGGAAACCAATAATTTGAAGGATGCCACTACCGGGAAGAAACGGGCGGTATTCCTAACGCATTGCGGGCCGACCGTATTCAAGATGGCCAAGGCACTAGCGAAACTGGCAGAAGTAAAGTCTATGGACTGGGACGTCCTCGAACCCCTACTGAGAGCCCACGATGCAGCGACCGTGCCAACACTCGTTAGGCGGCATGAATTTTACCAGAGAGACCAGTGGAAAGGAGAGAGCGTTGCAGATTTCGTCGCGGATCTCCGAAACCTGGGAGGCCTCTGCGGGTTCGCCGACCTGGAAGAAGCCGTGAGAGACCGAATAATTCTGGGATTAGATGCACCACATGTGCAGAGTAAGCTGATGGCGAAAGGCGACATCAGCCTTGCAGATGCCATCGCTGACGCTACTGCAGAAGAAGCAACCAGGAAGTCGGCTGCCCAAATGTGCCGCAACCGCCCTCTGGTTCACCAACCGACCGGCGACATTTCACCCAAGTCAGAAGGACAGTTTGTGACGGCCCACCACGAGGACCTCTCTTCGTCGTCAGACAGCGATGAAGAAGAGGTCCACCGACTGCGGTCCGAACGGGACCATTACCCGAAGTCTGAACACCCATGTGCTGGTTGTGGGGCAAGCCACCCCCGGTCCGAATGCAAATTCCGCGACGCGCTCTGCCATGAGTGCGGGAAACGAGGCCATATCGGACGGGTCTGTAGAAGTCTCATAGAACCCAGCCAGCCCTCAAAGGGGGCTAACTATCGCCAACTGACAGGAAACCGTCCTGTAAGGCGAGAACCAGTTAACCACCAATGGAACAACCACTCCTCCAGAAACAGAACCCTAAACCGCCCCACGAAGCGAGAAGAAGCTCACCAAACTATCACTATCGGTCAGGCCTCCTCTTTGGATGCCAAGAAAATCCGAGTTAAAGTGGCCACCAAAAACCAGACCTGCCTAATGGAAGTCGACTCAGGATCGTCCCTCTTGATGGTTTCCTGGAAGACACTCAAGCAACTCATACCAACTGTCCGGCGACAAGACCTCCGTTTCCAAAGACTCATCCTTGAAGACTATCAGGGGAATCGAATTCCGGTCACAGGATCCAGTTGAGTCTGGGTCTCGTTCAAAAACCGTACAGCATACCTACCCCTGACTGTGATCGACAAGGACCGGCCTACCCTGTTAGGCCTCCAATGGTTCGCTCCACTTGGCATTGAAGTGGCAGGCATTAACCGAATCGGCGGCAGCGACTGGGAGGAGGACCTCGTCCAAGAATTCAAGGACGTCTTTGCAGAAAAACTAGGTGAGTACAAGGGGACCCCGATATCATTTAACCTTAATCCAAAAGTAGCCCCCATCCGCCTTAAGCCTCGTCGGGTTCCATTTGCCCTTAAACCAAAGATTGAAGAGCAGCTTGATAAATTAATAGCCCAGGGTGTGTTAGAGACAACTGATCACTCTCCCTGGGAGACCCCAGTCGTGACACCCATTAAGCCGGATGGATCGATAAGAATTTGTGGGGACTACCGAGCCACCCTAAACCACGCCCTGCAGCAAAACGTGTATCCGGTACCGGTGGTGCAGCACCTCCTCCATTCCCTGGGTGGCGGAAAAGTCTTCGCTAAACTAGACTTAGCTCAGGCATATCAGCAACTGCCGGTAGATGAGAAAATGGCACAGGCACAGATGATCGTGACGCACCGAGGTGCCTTTAAATGTACCCGACTCCAATTTGGAGTGAGCGTAGCCCCAGGGATCTTTCAGAGCTTGATGGAAAGACTATTACAAGGGATAAAAGGCGTTGTCCCACACTTTGATGATGTGTTAATCGCCGCCCCTACCTCAAAAATATTACGGGTTCGCCTGAGGACGGTCCTCCAGAAATTCAAAGACGCAGGTCTTAAAGTGAAGAGAAATAAGTGTAAATTGTGTACAGATCGTGTCAAATTTTTAGAGTATTTAATAGATAGTCAGGGCATTCACCCTACCGATAGCAAATTGAGGGCAATCAAAAACACTCCCAAACCCTGGAATAAGGCCGACCTCCAGGCGTTTTTAGGCCTTATCAATTTTTATAACGTATTCCTGCCGCACAAAGCAACTGTAGCAGGACCCCTACATCGTTTATTGGACAAAAAAGCAATTTGGGTATGGGGACATAGAGAAGAGCAGGCGTTTTGAAATGTAAAAAAATTATTGACTTCTGACACTGTACTAATGCAGTACAATGAGACTTTGCCTTTAACGATCATGTGTGATGCATCGCCTTTCGGAGTAGGCGCCATTTTGAGCCACGTTTTGCCAAATGGTAGCGAAGCCCCTGTTGCCTATTTCTGAAAGACACTTTCAAAAGCAGAACGCAATTACAGTCAGATTGATAAAGAAGCCCTTGCTATTGTGTCTGCTGTCAAGAGATTTCATGAGTACGTGTACGGCCGAGCCTTTACTATAGTGACTGACCACAAACCTTTGCTGGGAATAATAGCGGGAGATAAGCCAACCCCCTATATATTATCTCCCAGAATGACTCGTTGGTCAGAATTCTTGGCTGCCTATAATTATAGGCTGCAACACCGCCCGGGAAAAGCCATTCCCCACGCCGACGCATTGAGCCGAGCACCGCTTCCAGAGACCATTGATGATCCCGTGCCTACAGTGACAACGTTGCAGATCGAGACACTTCGTACACCACCATTAACAGCCTGAGATATCACGATGGAAACAAAACGTGACCCCGCCTTTGCACGAGTCCTCAGTTGGGTGGAACGTGGATGGCCATTGGACCAGATACCTGATGACTTTGCCCTATTCAAAAGTCGACAAACAGAATTGTTTTCTCAGAAGGGCTGCATTATCTGGGGCGATAGAGTCATTGTCCCAGAGCGACTACAACGAGCAGTACTGAGAACCTTGCACGATGGCCACCCCGGCATCATGCGAATGAAAGCCCTCGCACGAAGATACGGGTGGTGGCCAGGCATCGACAAGCAGATCGAGACATGGTTCAAAGCTTGTCACAAATGCCAGGAAGTAAGCAACGCCCCACCAAAAGCAATCCCAACCGAATGGGAAACACTGCGGGGACCCTGGTCCCGTATCCATCTGGACTTTGCAGGACCTACCAAAGGCCACACATTCTTGTTAACCGTGGATGCCTACTCGAACTGGCTTGAAATCCATCAAATGAAGAACACAACAACCGAAGTGGTCATGAAGAAACTGGACAGACTGTTTGCAACACACGGATTACCAGACGTTCTGGTATCCAACAACGGGCCCCAATTTACCGCGCTGTCCTTTGAACAGTACCTGGCGGACCGCGGTATTTGCCATGCGCTGATTTCGCCTGCGCATCCTGCAGCCAACGGAAGGGCCGAGCGCATGGTACAATTCATCAAGAAAACGCTACCAAAAATGGACTATGACAACATCGAAGAAAAAATAAACCGGATCCTCTTTTTGCAGCATATCACTCCGCATAGTGTCACCAACAAAATGCCCGCCGAGTTGCTAATGGGGCGGAAGCTCCGCTCCCACCTCGACCGGCTACACCCATCATACGAACCTGAGAAACCACACGGATCCAGCGGGCGATGCCGTACCTTCCAGGTAGGCGACTTGGTTTTCGCTAAAACTTGTCGGGCGATCCATTGTGGGTCGAAGCGACTGTCGTCCGAATAACCGGCCCTAGATCGTACCTCGTGCAGTGCCGCGATGATAGACTATGGAAGCACCATATTGATCAACTACGATCAAGGCTGCAGTCAGGGATCTCCGAGTCCCCTGATGCCCAAACTGAGGGGGGAGGAGATACGGAGGAAGATGAACTTGAATTAGCAGAAAACTTTTATGAAAGGAACGATAGCAGAACGGAAACACTTGAAGAGGAATCAGGGATGGGAGTGAGCTCGCCTCATGGTGATACCGAAGATGTTGGTGACAACGGAAATTCGAACTCAGAGTCAGAGGCACCCCTTTCACCAAACAACAAGAGTGCAGCCAAATACCGGGTGCACAACGAAAGTCAAATAGACTAACAAAACAACCGTCCTACCTCAAGGACTACGTAACCGCACCCCGTAAACGGAACCCGGGGGGGAAGGGGTGTTGTGAATGAATAAATGTGTTAATAAAGTTATCAGGAGCTTGAAGTCAAGTGCAGAGTTCTGGCCCTGCACTTCTGATTGGCCGTTAATGGCGATATCAGATTGGTCCATTCAGGTGAATCTGATTGGCCATTAATGAGCCTCTCTCATTGGTTAACGGAGCTAGCGCTCCCTGGTTTTCATTGGTTGAATATCTAATAAGTTGCCGATATAAGGAAGGCTGTAGCAGCCATTGAGTTTTGAGCTGTCATACCATGTAAATAAAGAGTTCTGAAGTTCACCGTTTCACCGGCTCGTCTCCATTCTTGCGCCCACGCTCAGTACTTAACAATAAGCATTACGCATATACCCATATACACATACATATATGACAAAGAAACATCACAGTCCATTTCGGATGTTTCCATATACATGGCAAAATAAAAGAACCCAAGTTTGCAAGATGGATAGCATAGGGAACAAGCTGTTACAGAATCTACTGGTCCTGCTATAAATACTTGGAAACCTCCTTCCAAAAGGGAGCAACAGAAACAAGATTCAAGGTTCAATGCAATGATTCCTGGGCTTTTTTTTTCAGTCTATGGGATTCAGTGGGAGGCTGTGCTTTTTAGATCCCTCCTGTGAAAGTAAAAAAGCAGAGGGTAGCAGAGATTCCTATTTTTAAAGAACCCAACTGTGTAAAAAAAAACAAACTTTAAAATGTGAGGACCAACTCCCAGAATTCCCTATCTAGCCAAGCTGGCTGGGGAATTCTGGGAGGTGAAGTCCACGCATTTTACCGTTGCTAAGTTTGAAAAATTGGTATAATTATTACAGTGGACTACAGATTGTGAACCATTCAGAGGGATAGTTGGGGGTGAGAATTGAGGAAAAAAGAGGGATATAAAAGTCCCTTATTTTTATCTATTTCTCATGTGTCAGTTTTACATTGTGCCATTTTCTTTGAGTTTAGGAGATGTATATAGACCAAGGGTCTTCAAACTTGGCAAGCTTAAGACTTGTGGAGCTAACATGACTGGAAGAGGAATTCTGGGAGTTGAAGTCCACAAATATTAAAGCTGTCAAGTTTGAAAACCCCTGATTATAGACTCATGTAATTAGAAGTGAAAGCATTGGGGCTTCTGTGCCACTTTAGCTAAAAAAAAAGTTCAACCTACAATCACAATTGAATCCAAAATGTCTATTGCTAAGGAAAGCAATTATTAAGTAGGTTTGCCTCATTTTATGACCTTTCTTGCCAGAGTTGTTCAGTGAATCCCTGCAGTTGTTAAGTTAATAACACTGTGGTTTCCCCATTGACTTTGCTTGTCAGAAGGTTGCAAAAGCTGATCACATGACCCTGGGACACTGATACCGTCATAAATATGAGTCAGTTGACAAGCATCTGAATTTTGATCACCTGACCATTGGGATGCCCAACAGTTGTAAGCGTGAAAAGTGGTCATAAGTTACTTTTTTTCAGTCTCTTGTAACTTCGAATGGTCACTAAACAAACAGTTGATAAGTTGAGGACTATCTATAAATGGAGCAAATCCCACTCCCTTCTAGCACTGAAGATGTTACCCAGTTAGGTAATAAAATGTTTTCAAGAAAATAACCAATGTCAGTTGTTGTGAATTAATAAATGTGCTTAATGAAGGATATTAAGAGCTTGAAGTAAAGTGCAGGGTTCTGGCCCTGCACTTCTGATTGGCCATTAATAGCGACATCGGATTGGTCCGTTCAGGAGAATCTGATTGGCTATTAACGACCTCTCTCATTGGTTAATGGAGCTAACGCTCCCTGTGTTTTCATTGGTTAAATACTCAATAGCTTGCCTATAAAAGGGGGCCCTTGCAGCCATTGAGCTGAGCTGTTACACCATGTTAATAAAGAGTTTTGAAGTTCACCGTTTCACCGGCTCGTCTCCATTCTTAGTGCCCATGCTCAGAACTTAACATCAGTGATCACCAAAGACCCCTCAGAATTAAGGGGTTAATGTGAAAGTCCTGTGGGGCCAAGCTCTATAAGCTTATGAAGGCAAGCCTGACATCTCCAGCCATTTTGTTGTTGATTTGATTTTTTTACCCCTTTGAAAAAGTGTTGACTTCTAGCAACTGGCTGAACCTACAGCTTCTTTGCAAGATTTTGGAAGCGGTTTGCCTTTGCTGTCTTCTCCCTAGAAAGTCAGTGCCTAACGCCTCCTAAAAGAATGAAATATCTTGAGGAATATTAAAAAATGCAGAATATTATATTTCCCCAAAGGGAGAAATGGAGAAACATGTTTTTTTAGAGGCAGAAAGCAAACCCCACTTTCCTTAGTAGTCCATGGCAGATGTCAGCACTAAAGAGATAAAAAGCTTATTAAAAAAGGAAAGAAAGTATCTAGATAGCTCTATTCATAGGCAAAGCAAATACTGCAGGCAGAAATCCATTCAGGACAGGATATTTTGAAACTCCCTGCAGCAAAGTCTGAACAAAGGCAGAATGGTAGGATTAGACCTCATTCAAGATCCAACACAGGACAAAGCCATTAAGACACAATAGGAATTGCTCAACAGTCTTTCAGAGCAGTCCAAACTTCAACCAAACTTAGCTCAGAGAAGACCTGGGATTTGCATTTCTTCTTTTGCCTATAGAGCCAGCTACGATCCCTACATAACCCCATAGGAATCAGACAACAGACAATAGAATACATGTTCTTCCACAGGAACAGGAAATTCAAGTTCATAGCCCAAAGAAGGTATAAAAACTATCCACTCTCAACTCCATTTGGTCAGCTGCCCAGAACCACAAACCCATATGGTTCTGCTTCATCAATAAACCATCTTTCCAATCAGCCTCCGTGTTTCCAGTATCTTTCTCCCGGCTTGGAATCGATCCAGGTGGATATTTCTTCCCACACTAGGACTGTGAGAGACCAACTGTTCCAAAGTCACACAGCTGGCTTTGCGGGTCAGTTGGGATTAGAACTCACAATCTCCTGGTGCCTTTACCACTACACCAAACCAGGTCTCTTCCTCCAGCATCATAACCATATTAACAAAGTGGCCATTTGCAAAGCAGGCCATTTGCAAAATAGTCCTGCTTTGATGAAATAATATGCCGGTTTTAGATTAGGGCATGGATGTCCATGAAGGACAAATAGTGACATGTAAATCATTCTGCATTGTGCAAAAGACACATATTATGTTCTTGACAAATGGTGCAAAGGACACAACTGATTCTTCCATTTTCACAATGGGGTCATAAGACGCACAACGTTTAGACAACCTTGTGGCTTATAATAGACACTGGTCAATGTAAGATGGCTTCTGCCTTATGAAAACTGCTAATGGGTTGGGGGACTAATTCTGTCAAGGGGTTAAAAACCATGTATAGAAAGCCTCACCTTTCCGATGCGAAGGTGAAGACAAATATTGTGTTTGAGTTTGAAGTGTGATTGTAAATGTGACTATAGGTAAGTCCTTGACAGTTCACTTGGTGAACTGTTCAAAGTTCGAAGTTACAACAGCATTGAAAAAAGTGACTTTAGCTTTTTTGGAAATTTGCTTATCAAAAATCCCTAGTAGGAAGGACTCTGGTTTGTATTCGATCTGCTCTTATGACCATTTTTCACACTTACGACCGTTGCGGCATCCTCATGGTCACATGATCAAAATCTAGATGCTTGGCAACTGACTCATATTTATGACGGTTGCAGAGTCCTGGGGTCATTTGATCTCCTCTTGCAAACTTCTGATGAGCAAAGTCAACAGGAAACCAGCTTCGCCTAACAACTGTGTTAGTGATTTAACAACTGCAGTGATTCACTTAATAACAGTGGCAAGAAAGGTCGTAAAACAGAATAAAATTCACTTAAGAAATTTCTTACTTAGCCTCGTGATTTTGGGGCTCAGCTGTGGTTGTAAGCCAAGGACTACCTGTATAAAGTATTTGAAATACCCCTTTGGGCACCCAATTATGAAATCTCTTTAATGTATTCATTATTAAAATCTTAAAAGATTTCAGCCATCTTGGACTGTTATATTATTTTCTTAAAATACTACTCCATAAATGCCATTTAGGATCCTTTAGCCATTGTGGTGCTGACATTTGGGATAATAACACTTGTTCTCATATATTTATTTTCAAATTTATATAGCTGCCCATCTCACAAAAAAGCGAATTCCCATGGGAGATTTCCGTGAATGTGAAGAAATGTCAAAAAAAACCTTCCCGATTCTCACAGCATGTAGACCTAAACCTTGTCCTCTGTTTTCCTGGATGTGTTCAAGAGTCTATTGGAATTGGCAGCTATGATAAATTTGAATAAATTAATGGCTGGATAATGGCCGGATAAATAAATCTCTGATGCATTAATTTGGCACTGCCAAATTCAATAGCCTAAATTGCCACTTGTAATTTTGATTCTTTGAAGCAAGCCAAGACTCATTGAACAAGCACACAATGCCTTGTCCTTCAACTGATGAGTCTGCCTGATCATAGTCCCTACAGACCCGGTGAGGATTCACCCTTAGACATCTCCCCAATCAAGAGTGTTCCTGAGCATGGGTTGAGTGCTGAGTGCAAAGCAAATGGTTTCTCAACCTGAGTCAGAAAAGCAACCTACATAACATTTCAGCCATAACATTAAAGTAGGCAGGGATATATTCTGGACCGTTAAAAAAAAATTAAAATGGGAGAGGGGAAGTAATTGAAGCAGTTCCCCTCTTTCATTCACGTCCTACTTAGACCTAGATACAGGGGTCTCCAAACTTGACAGCTTTAATACTGGTGGACTTCAACTCCCAGAATTCCTCCTCCAGTCATGTTAGCTCAGGAATTCTGGGAGTTGAAGTCCACCAGCCTTAAACTTGCCAACTTTGAAGACCCTTGACCTAGATAGAACTCCCAACGGAAGTTTATTCTGTTTTAAGGTACCTTTGAAAGAGTTGAAACCACCAAGTATTGTCGCCTAGAGCAGCCCGGAAGCGCAAGCAGCGGCGCGCATTTCCCTTTCCTGTCCGTTACTCTCGATTGGGAGGAAGTGCTAGCCGCCAAAACCCGTCGGATTGTCCGAAGTCGGGTGCGGGGGGGAGGGGCGGCCCGTTTGCGGGTCCTCCGCTTGGCAGGAGGTGAGTTTCGGCGAGGCGGCGAAACGGGAGGAGACTGGGGCGGGGACGGGCCTGCAGCGAAAGGGGGGAGGGCTCGCATGCAGGCTTCCTCCTCTCCCCCCCAACAATCCGGTGCATTCTAATTCTATAGGTTGCAGAGCCCATCCTTCCCAGCCCCGCTAGCTGGAGGGGATGGGTTTTGTAGTCCAGCTCCCCCCTCCCCGATCTTGGCAGGGCGCCGGCTGAAGTGGGCGCATTGAAAGGAGTGAGTATCGCCCAACTCCAAAGTCAGAAAGTCCCACCCTGGTGCCCTTTTCTCCAAAGGTCTTGCTGTGAGTGAACCCCGTTAGTGCTGCAAATGGTTGGGGTTTCTTCCACTACTGCATCATTGGAGCAGATTAAGAAACCCAATCTCGTGGGATTCAGGGCTGCTCCTGCTGTAACAGCTACAATAAGGACCGAATGTCACTGATGAATAGAATCATAGGGAATAGAATAACAATAGAATACGAATAGAACAGCAATAGAATAGCAATAGCAAAGGAATAGCATAGCAATAGAATAGCAACAGGAATAGAATAGCAATGGGATAGAATAGGAATTACATAGCAATAGATTAGCAAAGCAATAGAGTGGCATAGCAATAGGAATAGAACAGGAATAGCACAGCAAGAGGAATAGGAATAAAATAGCAATAGAATAGCAATAGAGTGGCAATAGCAATAGCATAGGAATAGCACAGCAATAGATTAGCATTGCAATAGATTAGCTAGCAATGGAATAGAATAACATAACAATGGAACAGGAATAAAATAGCAATAGCATAGGAATAAAATAGCAATAGAGTAGCAATAGCATAGCAATAGAGTAGCAATAGCAATAGAATAGCAATAGCGTAGGAATAGCATAGCAATAGATTAGCATTGCAATAGATTAGCTAGCAATAGAATAGCAATGGAATAGAATAGCATAGCAGTAGATTAGCAAAGCAATAGAGTAGCAATAGCAATATAATAGGAACAGAACATCAATAGAATATCATAGCAATAGAATACAGGTAGTCCTCAACTTACGACCACAATTGAGCCAAAATTTCTGTTGCTAAGTGAGAAATGTATTAAGTGTAATTTTGCCTTGTTTCACGACTTTTCTTGCCATGTTAAGTGAATCACTGCAGTTCTGGGCCTACTAAATTAGTAACACCATTGTTAAATGAAACTGGCTTCCCCCTTGACTTTGCTTGACAGAAGGTAGCAAGAAGGGTTCACATGACCTCAGGACACTGCAACTGTCATAAATGTGAATCAGTTGCCAAGCATCTGAATGTAAATCATGTGACCATGAGATGCTGCAATGTTCCTAAGTGTGAAAAATGGTCGTAAGTTACTTTTTTCAGTGCCGTATGTAACTTGGAATGATCTCTAAGTGAACTCTTGTAAGTTGAGGACTACCTGTAGTATAGGTATAAAATACCATAGCAATAGAATAGAATTAGAATAGATTCTTGAATAGAAGAAATGATGAAGATGATGATAATCCCTTTGGCAGCTGTGTATTTTAAATTTTCTTTTTTTTTCTTTTTGGTCTTTATGATGGGCATCGTTTTGTAGATTGTTCGCTGTCCAGAATTGAATGAATGAATTTGTTTTAGAGAGACGCTCGTCTGACATACGAGACTCTAGGTGGCTTGCAATAAAATAGATAAAATGCAGAATATACAAATAAAAGACATTGCAGCCTGGGCATGCTGTATTTTTTTGTCCATCGGTTGGCCGGCCCGTTTTGGCACGCGGTCACACGAGCAACATAATAAAAGCAGAAGCAGTTGGGTGATAAGGAGAGAGGAAATAATATGTGACGTAGAAAGGAAATATGTGAGATATAAAGGCAAGATAATGTTACCTGATGTCTTTTCCTTGCACAGACTTCCTTGCATCAAATATTATGCAACGATGCTATTGCCAAAGGCCATTTGGCAGCCGAATAAGGAGAAAGCCTTATTTCTTTACAGTGGCTTGTTCCACTTTGCAGAAATACTGCAGGATTTTTGTTTCTGTGAGTAGGCAGTGGGGTACCCCAGGGTTCTGTCTCAGTCCCAGGACTCTTCAACAGCTTCATAAATGGTTTAGATGAAGCAATAGAAGAGTTATTTATCAAATTTGCAGATATCAAGCTGGGTGGAGTGGGGTAGGGAAGAGCCAACCTTTTAGAACGGGGGTCTTCAAACTTGACAGCTTTAAGACTTGTGGACTTCAACTCCCAGAACTCCTCCTCAAGGTCACGTTAGCTCAGGAATTCTGCTGGGAGTTGAAATCCACAAGGCTTAAAGCTGTCAAGTTTGAAGATTCTTGTTTTAGAAGATAGGCTCAAGATCTAACAAACTTTTTTTGACAGATTTGAACACAAGTATCTATCCAACAAAATGCAGTTTCAGTGTTGATAAAATAAAGGTTTTACACTTTGGCAAGAAAAACCAAACGGATTGATGTAAAAGAGGAAGTACCTGGCCCAACAGTAGTAGCTTTTAGAGGGATCTTAAGAGTCTGAGGGGACAACCACTTAAATATGAGCCAGCAGCGTGTTGCAGCTGCCAAAAAAAATCCTAGGCTGCATCAAGAGATCTTGTGAAGTGTTAGTATTGGTTTATACCAGGGGTCGCCAACCTTTTGGACCTCAGGGACCACCAAGCACATAATTTTAAATCCTGCGGACCAGAGACCCTGGGAAAAACCCCTAAAAAGTCTGCAGGAAAATTCCCGACCCTGTTTTCCTACCAATCAATCTTTCTTTCTTTGGGATCACAGGATATGGTCTCCAGCTCCGTTCTCGGGGTGGGGGAGAGAGAGACTTTTGGCTTCATGCAAGGAAAGCAGCAGAAGTCTTTCTTTCTCTCCCCCAAACTCCACCAGAAATGGGTCCTTGCCGGTGCAGCCTCTTGGAGCAGGAGGCCTTGCAGGGTCCCAAAGACTCATTTCTGGAGGAGTTTGGGGGAGAGAAAGAAAGACTTTGGCTGCTTTCCTTGCATGCAGCCAAAAGCAGAAGAAGAAAGAAGCGGAAAGAAGCAGCCCAGTGGCCAGGCGAGGTGCGTGGGGTAAGTTCTCCCCCTCCGGCCTTTCCCTTCTCCCCTCACTGCCTTGTGTTGTTCGTAATGCAAGCGACGCAAGCCTTGTGTTCCCGCGCAGCCTGGATTAATTCCTTTGGTGGGGGGTGACATTTCTCTGCGGACCACCAAAATTTTCTCGCAGACCACCAGTGGTCCCCGGCGCACTGGTTGGTGACCACTGCTTTATATTGCTTTTGTAAAGCCGTATTTGGAATACCGTATGGTCTCCATGACCAAAAAGATATTGAGTCTCTAGCATCTAGAAAGAGAAAAGTGGCAAAGACGATTAGGGGACTGAAGACTAAAATCATATTGTGGTGGTCTTCTAATGCAAGTCGTCCTTGATTTACAACCACAAATGAGGTCAAAAATCTCTGTTGCTAAGCGAGGCAGTTAAGTGAATTGTCCCCCACCCCAATTTTACAACCTTCCTTGCCACAGCTGTTAAGTGAATCTCTGCAGTTGATAAACAGTTTTGAAATGAAGCAAATTGACTTTGCTCATCAAAAGGTTACACATGACTTTGGGATGACCGCAATGGTCAAAAGTATGAACCAGTTGCCAAGCACCTGAATTTTGATCACATGATGATGGGGATGCTACAAAGTGTGAAAAATGGTCTTAAATGGTCACTTTTTTCAGCATGGTTGTAACTTTGAAATGTCACTCAATAAGTACCTGTTTTGGCACCCACCCATCATTCTTTCTAACAGAGTTAACTGCCACCTGGCACCCTCTGCTACCCCCCCTCTTGATACACCATCTGCTTCCTGTCACCATTTCCTTTTATTATTTTATGCCATTTTGGGGTGCATGCTTTTCCTGTCTCCTTTCGAACAAGTTGTTTCTGCAGTTGATCTTCAGTTAGGACTCCCCAGGGTGAGAGAAATGCATTTTTTGGGCTACACAGTGAAGATTTTTCCAGACCTCAAGTAAGGATTTGTAGGGTTTTGCTGAGCAAGACAGGCGAATAGAATAGAAACAGGAACAAGAATGGAATGGAATGGAATAGAATTGAGAATAGAATAGAATAGAATAGAATAGAATGTAGAGGAGAATAGAATAAAATGTAGAGGAGAATAGAATAGAATAGAATAGAATAGAATGTAGAGGGGAATAGAATAGAATAGAATAGAATGTAGAGAATAGAATAGAATAGAATAGAATGTAGAGGGGAATAGAATAGAATAGAATGTAGAGGGGAATAGAATAGAATAGAATGTAGAGAATAGAATAGAATAGAATAGAATGTAGAGGAGAATAGAATAGAATAGAATAGAATAGAATAGAATAGAATAGAATAGAATAGAATAGAATAGAATGTAGAGGGGAATAGAATAGAATGGAATGGAATGGAATGGAATAGGATAACAGTTGGAAGGGACCTTTGGGGTCTTCTAGTCCAACCCGTTGCTCAGGAAGGAAACTATAGCATTTCAGACTACCGTATTTGCCGGCGTATAAGACGACTTTTTTGCCCTGAAAAACATGCCTCCAAGTGGGGGGGTCGTCTTATGCGGCGAGTATATAACAAACTCTATATTTTGAGTGGAAATGTTGGGGGCTCGACTTATATGCCCAGTCGTCTTATACGCCGGCAAATACGGTAATTGTCAGGATTCCAGCAATCGCTCTAATTAAATCATGATTCTTGAGCCAAACTTCAAAGGATTTATTAGAAGCAACGTGCTGGCACTACCCTGTATGAAGCCAACTCTGACATAAGTAATTTACAGTCACCCGTGACTCTGTTTCCTATGCCTGTTTTAGTAGTTGCCACTAATGGTTGTTCAATCACTTCTTGAAAACTCAGTGTTGGAGCATTCACAACTTCTGGAGGCAAGCTGTTTCATTGATTGATTGTTCTCACTGTAAGAAAATTTCTCCTTAGTTCTAAGTTGCTTCTCTCCTTGATTAGTTTCCACCCATTGCTTCTTCTCCTGCCCTCAGGGGTTTTGGAGAATAGCTTGACTCCCTCTTCTTTGGGGCAGCCCCTGAGATATTGGAAGATTGCTATCATATCACCCCTAGTCCTTCTTTTCATCAAACTAGACATACCCAGTTCCCGCAACTGTTCTTTATACGTTTTGCCTCCAGTCCCCTAAGTATCTTCGTTGCTTTTCTCGGCACTCTTTCTAGAATCTCAACATCGTTTTTACGTCGTGACCAAAACTGGATGCAGTATTCCAAATGTGGCCTTACTAACAAGGCATTATAAAGTGGCATTGATATCAATTCTTTTCCCTCTGTTAATTCTGTAGCAAAGATGGAGTTGAAAAATACTATTTTAAACCAAACATTCGTTTCAATCGGTATTTTTAATTTTTTTTAAAAAACCGGACTGTCATTTGTCTGGAATAGTATAGGGCAGTGGTGGCTAACCTTTTTCGGCTTGCATGCCAGTGCCCAGAAGGCAATGCGTGCTGGCTCCCCCCTGCCCCCTGCCCCCTGTGCATGTGCAGACATCTCCCACGCATGCGTGCCAAGATACCCAACAATCAGCTGTCGGGTGGCGGCACGTACACACATGTGCAGTGGGAGTCCTCCGGTGACCTCTCGCGTGCCCGGGGAAATGGCTCTGCTTGCCACGTCTGGTACGTGTGCCATAGAGTCGCCAACACGGGTATAGGGTCTTGGGGGTTGGGTTGGACTAGCAGTCTCCCAAAAGTCTCTTCCAACTCTGTTATTCTGTTATATCTTCCCTGAGAACAGGGAAATAGTTGCATGGGGCAACCGGGCAAAACATACTAAAAGTTGCATCTGCTTTAATTGGTTCCTGCTGAACATTTCACCTCTCAAAAGAGTCCAGACAGGAATTGTTCATGTTAGCCCTTAGATTCCCTCCTCGTTCTTGAAACAATCAGTGGAAGGAATTCATCGGTTAAAAATAAATAAGTCTAATCCAACAATAAACATTTAATAACAGAACATTATGTCTGATAGAATATAAATAACAGAGAACCTCTAGGAAACAAGGTATAACTGCCACATAATATAATTTAGGAAATATTTAACTCACTGTCAAATGTACTAAAGGAAAGTTTAATTAGTTTTAGCACAGAGATTATTGTGATGTTTGTTTGTATGAATCTTTGTCTTTTGAGTTTGTAGATTTGTGTATTAATTTTTTTGTATTCAGTAAAGTTTATTTAAAAACAACATTTAAAAAGAGTCCAGATGAGTAAACAACCCTCATATCTTATCTTTTTTCCAGAACAGTGGGATGGAAGCGGCTGAAATAAATCCTGTAGTGATAAAAGCCTTTTCTCCAACATTTTATGTCTTCTTTAGGTTTTCTTTTAGAAAGCCAGAAATCACCCCAGGCCACCACTACTGCTCACGATGATCATGAGATCTTGTCTGGGAACAATGCTGCCTGTTTTGACCCAGCTGTGGATGCCCTGGCTGCTTCTGTTGTAAGGCAAGGGCCAAGGCCGAAAGGCAGGCCTTCGAGTTTGGGGGTCTGACTGCTTTTCCTGCTTTGAGAAAGTTGAGGGGGTGGGTGAGCCTGAGCTGCTCTCCCTCCCCTCCCTTCCAGAAGGAACCCATAGGCAAAATCTTCTCCGTGCCCTGCAGTTCTCACTGCACTCCCCACTGGCTGCCGGGCAGGGCCAGCCATCCTTCCTGCCAGGGCCCCAGGGCCTCACCTCGCTCATCCCGAGGTGAGACGGAGGCCTCCCTCGCGGCAGGGGACAAAATGGCGTCGGGGAGAGGGGAAACAGCTGCCCTTCACCTCCAGCTGCAGGGGGCTGCCGAGCCGAGCCCACGGTCGGCCATGAAGATGGAGGACAGGGCCGCAAGAGGAGGGGTCTCGCGCTTCCTTCAGATCGGCTCCACGCGGGAGTTCTTATCTGGAGAGTCCTCACGCCACGTCAAACAGGAGCCGGATGAACTTCTCCCGCCCCATCACTGGGCTCCCCCCAGGCAGGAGTTTTCTCCATCGGGGTGGAGGAAGCCGGCTCTACCCAAGCCCCCGATGTGGGATAATAGCTCTTTCCAGGCCCCCTATGAGACTCCAGGCAATTCGAGCCCCTGGCCCTCGGGAGGATGGGGAGGCCAGACTCTGGCCAGCCTGAGCAGGGGAACTCAAACGGTCTACACTGTCCAGGAGCAGCGAGAACGGAGGAGCTACGGGGGCCTCAAGGAGGAGCCTCCAAACGAAGGGACAGTCGGCGTGGAGATCCTGCGCCAGCGTTTCCGGCGGCATCGCTACCGAGAGGCTGAGGGACCCCGCGAAGCCTGCAGGCAGCTGCAGGAGCTTTGCCATGAGTGGCTCCGGCCAGAGAGGCACACCAAGGAGCAGATCCTGGAGCTGCTGATCCTGGAGCAATTTTTGACCATCCTTCCCCAGGAGATGCAGAGCTGGGTCCAGGAACAGAGGCCAGAGACCTGCAGCCAAGCAGTGGCCTTTTCAGAAGAGTTCCTGGCGCGGCAGAGAGAGACTCAAAGGAAAGAGCCACAGGTAACCAATATGGACCTATTGTCCAACTGCTCATAAACCATCCTTGTTCCTTGGTTAGATTACAGGGAGATGTAAAACAGAGGCCCCCCCCAAAACCTTTTGGGCACCAGGGACCGCTTCCGTGGAGAGAGTTGTTTTCCATGGATCAGAGGGGTGTGTGTGTGTCAGCTTTGGAAGCCATATTGACAGCAGATGCTTCCACGCTGCCACATTCTTGAGCCTGGGAAAATGGGAGGGGGGAAGTTCTTGGAGTGGTTGTGGTTAGACATAATAGCATTCTTTTTCTAAGTCAAGGTCATGTTATTCCTGCACCTGGGTGAGGGGACGGCTCAAAGTTGGGACGGATGGTGATTGGGGCATGTGATGCGATGATGGGTGCAGGGGTGCAGTCTCTTGCTTGAGCAGGGGGTTGGATCTTCTAAGGTCTCTTCCAGCTCGATTCTGATTCTGTTTTCCAAAGCGTCAGAAGGCAAGACAAGAAGCAATGGAGGGAAACTTAACCACAAAGATAATCCATTCTAGAACCAAGGAGAAACTTCCTAACAGTGAGGACAATCCACCAATGGAAAAAGCTTTACCTTCAGAGGCTGTGGCTCCTTCATCCCTGGAGGTGTTTAAAAAGAGACTCGACAGACACTTACCTGAACTGGTATAGGCCAGGTCTCCTGCTTGGGCATGGGGCTGGACTAGATGATCTCCAAGGTCCCTTCCAGCTCTATTCTGATTGATTGATACACACAACCCAGTTCCCTCAGAGCAGGGGGTAGGGAAACTTGGCTCTTCTATCACTTAAGGACTTCAACTCCCAGAATTCCTGAGTGAGCCATAAAAGGTTCCTCATCCCTGGCCTACTGGTTTTTCAGTTGTGAGGGAAATCAATTTTGTCCTAAATTTCTATATTAAACAGTCCCATTCAAGTCAAAAAATTGATTTCCCCCACAACTGAAAAACCAGTAGGCCAGGGATGAGGAACCTTTTATGGCTCACTCAGGAATTCTGGGAGTGATAGAAGAGCCAAGTTTCCCTACCCCCTGCCTCAGAGCATTTCCCCGAGATAGAAACAAGCCTGAATTAACTTCCCTGTTGCCATTTTCAGGTGATGTGGTCCTTCGAGGACTTGATGTTGAACCCTACCCGGCCACCACCTGCCCAGTATTCTGCCATGTCACAGCAGGTCCATTACCCCGCGGTGGCACTGCCCATGCAGTACCCAACCTTAGCTCCCCAGTCTCAGTACCCTGCCGTCGGACAGCCAGCCCCGCATCCCATTGTGGCGGAGCGAGTGCCAGCGGATGCTCGGCAGAGGATGCTCGGCAGGAAGTCAGCGTCAGACGACGGCGCCACCCTCCGCCCTTACGGTAAGCTGATCTTCCAGGGGGAGCTACAGCACCCTCTACTGGTGGGACTCCACTTCCCATCACTTCCCTCAGCAGATCTGCGCCGGCTGAGAAACATGCTCCCATCTTTCCAAAGGATAGCAAGAGTGACTAAAACAGGGAAATCAATCTTTTGGGGGTCTTTGAACGGATCTGTTTTTCAATCAGTCTTTAAAAATTAGTTTTTTTAGAAGTGATTTTCTATCTTGGCTGCAAAGGGAAGCAACCATTGCAGGTAGTCCTCGACTTACAACGGTTCCATTTAACGACCATTCAAAATTATAATATCACTAAAAAAAAAAGACTTCTGACCAGTTTTCACATTTAACGACTGTTGTAGCATCCCCATGGTCAAATTCAGATATTTGGCAACTGACTCATATTTATGACGGTTGCATGCAATTCCCTTTTGCGACTTTCTTGACAAACAGAGTCCATGGGGAAGCCAGCTTTCATTTAATGACAGTTTGACTAATTTTAACAACTGCAGTGACTGACTTAACCACCGAGCCAAGTTGTCAAATGAGACCAACTCACTTAACAAATGTTTCACTCAGCAACCTTTAATTTTGGGCTCCACTGCAGCCGTTAAGTTAAGGACTACGCAGGGAAGAACGGAGAAGGAAGCAACATGGGTTGCGTGCCTTACAGGGGAGGAAAGAGCCCTGATTCCCTTCATTAGCCACAGCTGGGAACACAGTGTATAAAAAAGGCAAGCTGCATGCAGTGAGCTGCTGGGAGCAAACGTGACTTTATCTTGCATTCTTGTGACTTATCTCTGTTCCTGGCATCTTCCCAACTGTGTGAATTTTGTCGTGCTTTCAAGTATGAAAATCATGCTCCTGCCCTGCCAAACTAATTACTTCAGTTTGGCTTGTTTGGAGTTTGAGTTACAGTTTGTGTTGCTCATGCTTTGGACTTAATTTTCTGCAGTCAAAGGCTGTTCCCGGGAGAATTTCTCTCCAGCCAGAGGGTAATCATGGACACTGGGGGCAAAGTTGGAGATAACAAGGGGATTCTTATTGATTATCTGACTGTGTTGCCTTCGTGCCATGCCCTGGGTCATCACACTCCGGTAGCCGCCAGCGGGCCACAACACCAGACAAGCCAAAATTGCAATTTTAAAAAAACCCCTTTTTAAGGTGGGGGATAAGTGAGGAACAATTTTCATGGTTGTAAATCTCAGGTCTCCAGCAAAAATCTTATTTTTTTCCCTCTCCTTGGACACCCTTCTACATCTCCCCACACCTCCATCCCAATCCTGCCCTCCTCAGGTCCCATCCAGGAGTTCCGGAGGCCCCTCACCAACGCCGAGCGGATGAGGAATCGGAGGATGAGGAACCGGAAGCAGCGCTTGGAGACCAGCATGCAGCTGGTGGAGTCGGCCTCCCGGGCCCCCTCCATGCTGTTGGATGCCATGCGGGGCCTGCACTGTCACGACCTGAAGGCCTTTGACAGGGCCAGGCAGGAGGAGAGGCAGCACCGCAAGCAGGAACGGCGGCAGGATCGAGCCACGGCGCAGCTGATGGTCGATGCCATCAAACGCTCCCACAGTGACCTGGGGGAATTCCTGGGAAGGCAGACCTCTGCCATGGCTGCCATCGCGGAGGTCTTTACGGGCCAGAAGTCGCCCGCCCAGAGCACCTACACCAATCCCAGCTCTTACTCAGGGTATGGCAACCCGCCCTGGGGTCCCCCAGAGCCTGGAGCTCCAGTACCATCCAGCCACATCCCTGGCATGCCTTCCGAGCCGGTTGCCGGTCCAGTCATTCCCTGCCCGGTGCCTCCGGTGGCCCTGCCTGGGGGCAGCGGTGACCCTGTCCCGGAGCCGTCTCCCACTGCTGGACCAAGCGAGGCTGCTGCGCCCGATTCCCCAAAGCCTTCCACCTCTGATGCCACTTCCTGTGGTCTGGATGCCAGGCCCAGCAGGGGCACCAAAAGGAAGACATGGGACTGAGGACCCATAACTTTATATATATATATATAGATATATAGTTTGCTTTTTTCTTAGGGCAATTTCATTTCCTATTGCCAGCTTGGCAAATTCCACCATGTCTCCCTGCCTCTAGCGTGTTAGGTGGACATCCCATCTAAATCTATGCAAGGAAGCCTGAGGCAAAGCTTCAGGCCCATAGGAAGGATTGCTGCGGGCTTCTGAGTCCCCGGGATGGCAGATTGTAAAAGAGAGAAAGCCGCAGAGCGCTTGAACTGTTGGAAGTGGATTAGGAGTGCAGCTTTGGGGCAAGTAAGTTGCATCTGCCCATCTGCAAAATAGGAATAACCAACCCACGTTTACATAGTCACTTAAAAGCAGATACTCTCAAGGTCATTTTACTTCTCCGGTAATTAAAAGGTGAAAAGCTCTTCAAATGACCGATAAGAGGTGCTATTTGTCTTCCCATTTCTCAGTTGCAATTTATTTATTGTATTTATTGTATATAGGTATATATATACACACACACATACTGACTAAATATTGAAGAACCAAGTTGGTTCCAACAATCAAAACACAGGCTTGTAAACTTAAAATGGGGAGGGGTTGTGGGTGGTGGAAGTACAGTGTTTACCGAGCTGCTGCTTCGAGTAAGATTCCTTTTATACCCATTTTGCAGACGGGAGAGCAGCAAGTGAGGCTGAGGATTCGAGGTGTGCCAAACTTTTTCAAGTCAAAGCATCTTGGAGCTTAGAAAGGGGTCCCATCCCGACCTCCAAAAAGCATTGGTTCTGACTTCATGGGCAGATCCTTGTAACCTCTGGAGTATAATCTCCCACCATTTCTGGGAGATCCTGAATCAGGCTGGATTTCTGAAAACATTTCACCTTCTGAACCCAAGTCTCAGTTGCATTGGGCTGTTTGTTTTTTTCCAATACTTTTTTAAAAAATGTGTACTGTTGTTTGGTTCTACAGCGGGGAACGGCATCTTGAAATAAATGGCTGTTTCTATCCGGATAGCTTTATATTTTCTAATGTAAAGAGTTCACAGCCTTGTTTTTTATGCTGCTTTTGCTGAGAAATTAGGATGTTTTCCCTCCATTTCAAATAAGAATAATAATAATCCAGTAAACTGAACATTAAAACCATTCTGTTGCCTTGATTCTGGATATAGTATTTTACACCTCCTTTAAGGCAAAAGAACAACGCTTTCCTCGTCTGTTTTTTGTTTGTGTGTTCATTTAAAAAAAAAAAAACTCACTTTGTCCTCAATGGGCTGGGTAGAAAGATTTAAAATGGAGCTGGAGTTTATGGTGAGGCCCATAATTGTCTGATCTGAAATGACTTTTGGCAGTGCAGGTAAAGTCCTGCTTAGCACAGGAAGCTGTTAAATTGGGGAATGATCAGGGAGCCCAAACCACAATTCCACCTGCATCTCAGGGTTGTATCCAATTTCTTGCTCTTAGTGCTCTTTAGTTAGCCACCTGCAACATGGCCGGGATGACCATGTTCATATGTGCAAATAAATAAGATGTCTGAGGCTGCCCTTTTGCTTCTGTAGCATGGCCATCCCCTGGAGGCATCCAAACTCCAATGTTTGCCCTGCCATCCAAGAGAAATGCAGGTCGCCTGTTCTCAAACCCAGGGGGAAACGGTGGGGGGAGGATTTCCATTGGTACCAGAGGGAGGAAGTTGCATTTTAGTGGCTTGAACTGCCTGAACAGGGGTTCACCTTTTCCAAAGCTGCAAAGTGTGGGGTAATGGGGTTCCATGGGGAACACCAGCATTTGAGGGAAAAGGATCTTTGCCCAAGGAAGCCACCCGGAGTGGCACTTTCCTGAATTCAGCGCTCTCTATTGCAGGGATGTCCAACCTTGGCAACTTTTAAGGCCTGTTGGACTTCAACTCCCAGAATTCCCCAGCCCACCATGGGAATTCTGGGAGTTGAAGTCCACAAGTTTTTAAAAGTTGCCAAGGTTGGACACCCGTTTTATTGCTTTAAATCAGGAGTCCCCCCAAACTTGACAACTTGTGGACTTCAACTCCCAGAATTCCCCAGCCTGCTATCATGTCACTCCTAGTCCTTTTCTCCAAGAAGGAGGACTCTCTAGGGCTGTCCATACCCAATTCCAGCAACTGTTCTTCATAAGTTTTAGCCTCCAGCCCTCTAACCATCTTTGTTGCTCTTTGCTGCACTCTTTCCAGAGTCGACATCTTTTTTTTAAAATATAATTTGGTGACCTAAACTGGACGCAGTTTTCTAGGTCATACTAGAGCAAGTTGAGTTGTGGGGGGAGAAACATTTTTTGGGGATGCAGCTCAGTCCTTAGCAAGCTGCTGGGTTTAATATCTGGGAGATTACTGCTCATCCTGGGACCTGCTTGCTTCCATCCAATACATGGCAATCCCCCCATGCATGTAAAAAGCTGAAATGGCAGTAACAACGCCCTTCGCTCTGCCTTCTCCCTGATACCCCTGCTTTCTATGCATAGGAACAAGTGTGTTTTGTCCTGTCAGTTCCTATCTGCAGCCTGAGCTGGTTGAAGCCTCAAAAGACCACCCCAAGGAGCACCCCCTTCTGGAAGGATCCTAGATGAGACCTCGGTGGTCTAGCAGGGAATTGGTGCATGCTAATGACATATCCTCCGCAGCGGGTCATTTCCCCCAAATCTTTTGCAGCACCTATCACTTCTTCAAGAGCTATGTTCTGACCTAGGCTTCCCCAACAGCACGAAGCTGACACCTCATCCCGATAAACCTCTTAGTTTATAGTGAATTTCCTTTCCAGCAAGGTGCCAGCTAACAGTCTTTCAAGATATTTCACTATTACAGACCTTTATCAGGCTTGGAGAGCTGCCAGGCCAATATCTTTCAGATGCCGCACTGTGGCAGACAAGAATTAGCAAGAATGCAGGAACAGATTTTCACCCAAATGAACTAATTGTCTCCTGCAAAACCCCACTCCCCTTTCGTTCCTCTTTTATTCCCTGTGGGAGGGCCCATTCACCATCTACCTGTGGCTTTACTCCCAAGTCAGCTCTTGTTCCTTAGCTGTTCCCTTCTTCTGGCAGATCTGCACATGTGCACACTGGGAACAGACTCCAGCTGTTCTTCTGCCTCACTGATGTCCGACTCCAAAGGCAGCTGATAACTGTCAGATGGCCCTGACCCCATCTCTGCCTCGTGATGCAGAGCCTTCCTCAGACTCCAGGACTGGCCCATGTTCCTCCCCAACCTCATTGTCTGAATGTGCTGCCAGCTCCGCTGGCCACTGGTGGGCCACAACAAGATACTCTGAAGCACTATTTTTCAACCTCGGCAAATTTAAGATGTATGGACTGCAACTCCCAGAATTTCCCAGCCAGCCATGGCGGGCTGGAGAATTCTGGGAGTTGCACTTCACATGTCTTAAACTTGAGGAAGTTGAGAAACTGCTCAGACTTTTCTCCGTGAAAATAGTTTACTTGGAGGCAAAAAGTTTGAAAGCCAGGATCCTCAGACCAACATCCTTTCACACGTCTGAACAGTCTAAGGAAAAGTAGTTTCTGAGGTGTCATCATCTCTTTAGCAAGATTCATCCAAAAGGACATAGTACTCTATATCTTTGCAGTATGGAAGGTTATTTTGACATGTTATTTTTTTAAACGTAGGATCATTCTTGGATTGTTTTTTTCCCTCTCTCAAAGCTTATTAGTATCGGCCTTTTCAAGGGGATGCTCCTTCTGGAGAAAATTTCAAAATGGGGAGGGTTTGTTGTAATCATGGAAGACTAGGCTGAGGAAAACCACTGAGGATGGAGTCAAGGTTACCTCATGAGGCCTAGTTTCTTAATATCAAAAAGTATTTCCAGAACGCCTTTCTTCCCACCAGGCCCTTCAGTAGAATGTTCATCTTCAAAGAGCAACCAAATAAAAGCAATCAAAATGCTCTAAAAGCAAAATCTATCTTTTAATAATATGACTTATTTATTTAAGCTGAGACCCAGTTTAGCGCAGTGGTTAAAGTATAGGTCTGTTATGGCGAAACTATGGCATGTGAGCCCCAGACAAACTTACCTCATTGAGCACGTGCGCACCTCCCAGCTGATTTTTGAGCCTTTTTTGTCCTGCCAGAGGCTTGAAGGAAGCCTCTGCAGGCTTTGCAGGCTGAAAAATAAGCCTGTTTCATCACTTCCTATATTTCCAGAAATACCGGAAGTGATGAAATGGGCCCATTTTTCGGCCTGCAAATCCCTCAGAGGCTTCCCTCAAGCCTCTGGCAGGACGAAAAAGGCCTCAAACAGGCTGAAAATCTGCTGGGAGGCGCAGTGCAAGTCAGGGTCTCAATTGTTATCGTAAGTCGAGGTCTACCTGTAACAGGCTATATACTGTATCCTCCAATGCTTCAAGCTAATCCCGTTCGGAGACCTGGATCAGCCTTGTAAGCAATGGAGGAAAAGAGGCCACCCAGTGAAGCTAGGAGAGACATGGGGATCTTTAGATGCATGCAGGGTTGTTATACAGAAAAAGGAAGGGAATAAGCTTGTACTTTGGCGAGGACTATAACCAAGAGGTTAAAATTGCAAGGAAGGAAATTCAAACTAGATACCAAGAGGAATTTTCCAATAGTTTGAGTCAGGGGAACTGACTGCTCCATGGTGAGTCGTCCTCTAAAAGATGAATTCAAAGCTATCTAATCACCTGTCAAAGTAGCGCCTACATGGAGCAGGGGGTTGAGGTGGATGATCTCAAGAGAACATTCACAGAGACTGGTGTGCTTCAAAGGCACCTTCCGTGTTAGTTATTTCTACTTCTCTGAATGCACTTTAACTTTAGTTAGAAATGTAGTTGTATTAGTGGTTGTGCCATTTGCAGACTGGGATGTGAAAGAGGAAAGATACTATAACCTTTTCAATGTTATTATTACCCTTTTTAAAATATTGCCATTAAAATGGAAAGTCTGGAAACCCTTTGTTCTTGATTCCATTTTGATCTTTTAAGGCGCAGAAAACAGCTTTGGCTGTTTAGAAATAAGTAAAAGCAGATTGGTGATGCTAATCTTGATAGTAATGAAAATGACACTTAGCAGTGCAAGAATTGAGATCAGAATGGTAAAATGTTAATCTTTAAACAAAGTTTGCTTTAAGTTTCAGTTGAACTTTCAAGATCTATTCCCTACCATCTGAAAAGGCAGCAGTTAAAAGGGTTCATTAAATCACTTTCCCCATTTTAAAATTAATTGCCAAAGTTTCTTAAAATTAATGTGCACCTATGTATGTATACCCCCCTCCATTAGAGCTGCCAATAAATCAATACACAAAAACATTAGCCTTCATTGCAACTGTCGCTAAGTTGTATTATTCCATTTTAGCTTTTTCAAATGGGAGGAAAAATTGTTTACGCTTTGTCTGCTATTGCAAAGTAACTCAAGCCCCCAAATGCTCATGTTTCATTTATTCTCATCTGACATGGTAAATTCAAAAAGGGAGATTTTTCATTTCTACAATCAGTTCTTTTAAATGCAACCTCCCCACCCTCACTTCCACTGAGGATGAGGAAGTTCTGGAACTGATATTCTGTCGAAAAATATCTACAAAATGCAGGAGGTGGCAGGACCTGGCTGAATGTCTGGGCTCAAGAAGCTAAGTAGGGTGGAGTCTTGTTAGTATTTGGACAGGAGGCCACCAGGAGAGCCAGAGCTGAAGGCTGGGAAAGACCCCCAGAAAAAAGGCAACTGCCAACTCTTTCCTCATTTCGACAAGAAAAATGCAAAGTCTGTAGAAGTCATGCCCGACGCCCAAGGTCACTTTATACTTTTTATGCAGGATCATTCTCATTTCTTTCTTAAATTGGAGAACGATTATGAAAGAAATGCACAGGAAGACATTTCCAAGGGTGTTACCAAACAGGAGATTCAGAATGCGTGAAATGTGACAATACTCCTTTGGCAAGGAAGAAAAACAGAAAGAGGTTCAAAAATGGGAGGGGAGGAGGGAGTGCAAATAATAGGGGTCAGAATAGCTGTTGACTTTTGAACCTCACAAGATCTTTATATTCAATGATATTCTGCACAAATACCCGGATTCTGAATCCTGATTATGCTAGACAGATGTTATCTACTTGCATTTTTTTTTTTTTTGCAAATTTCCCTTCCTCCCTCCCTTCCTTTAGTCAGCACTCTGTGCGAGGTAGTTTATCTTCTTTATAGCTTAAAGCAGAGGTGTCCAACTTTGGAAACTCTATGACTTGTGGACTTCAGTTCCAGGGAAGAATCAGGAATTCTGGGAGCTGAAGTCCAGAGGTCTTAAAGTCGCTAAGATTGGCCACCCCTGGCTTACAAAGGCTAAGAAACCAATCTGTTTTTCAGCATGTGCAAATTCAGCCCTTGGCACTGCTGTTTGCTTAAAAAGAGCACAAATCAGTGGTGGAATTCAAATGTTTTTATGACTGGTTGTGTGGACGTGGCTTGGTGGTTGTGGCATACCTTGGTGGGCATGACAAGGATACTGTAAAATCCCCATTCCCTCCCAACTCCACTAACCTGCTTTCCAGCTCTGATCTCCTGTGCAGGGCAACAGCCAATCAGCTGGGGCAGAGAATAGATGGGGGCGGGGCCAGTCAGAGGTGGCATTTGCCAGTTCTCTGAACTACTCAAAATTTCCACTCCTTGTCAAAACTGGCTGAAAACCATCTCTGGCATAAATGCATCCTAAACCTTAACAACCTTGCTCTCAATGGCACCTTAAATAGCTGACCTCTCTTAACTTTTAAAAAAGTTTTTATCTCTGGTTGGAAATATATCAGTGCATCCCTGGTTATAAAACCTGCTCCTGAATTCCTCAATTAAAAAAAGAGATCAACATGGAATTCAAAGCATTAATATATTAGTTAAGGACACCGTGTGAATGGCACAGGAAAAGCAAAAAATGGGAGGGGTGGGTTTGTTGTCATATTCTCCACATTCCTCTTTTTTCTGCTGATCTATTGTTTTTATATTTGTCAGGGAGCAAGGCTAAATGTTGTCCTTTAACTGCTACCAGGTCAAAATTACAGCGCTCCTGGCACATTTTGTGTCCTTGCTTATTATGTATGTCATAAGCAGTGGTGGGATTCAGATTTTTTTTACTTACCGGTTCTGTGGCTGTGACTTGGTGGGCATGGCAGGGGAAGGATATTGTAAAATCCCCATTCCCTCCCAACCTCACTAACCTGCTTTGCAGCTCCGTTCTCCTGTGCAGGGCAACAAAAGGAGACCCAGCCGATCAGCTGGGACTCGGGAGGCAGAGAATAGATGGGGGTGAGGCCAGTTAGAGGTGATATTTGCTGGTTCTCCAAACTACTCAAAATTTCCACTACCGGTTCTCTAGAACTGGTCAGAACCTGCTGAATATGCCACCTCTGGTCATAAGCTGGGAAATGGAAATGGCTACATCTGGGGATTGCAGAGACCTGAACAAAAATTTGGAGTATCTTTAGTTTCCTTATGCTGAAAAAAAAAATGGAGTTTTTTTTCGGTAAGCTGCTGGTCTTTCTGGCAATAATAAAATTGTATTTTTTTTAATCTGGTTAAAGACATTTCCCTCTGCCTTCAGAGCTGTTCAAATTGGATGAGTAAATATGGTCATTAATACTGAAGGAGAAAGAAAAACACTTTTGATTTTTTTTTTGAAATTTTTTTTTTTAAAAAAATGTTGCATGAGGCCTTAGGACTGTAAGCCACCCTTCCCTGCCCTTCCTTTCTTTCTTTTTTTCTCCTGGATAAAAAGATTTTGCGCTGGATGCTGTCGTATTTCAGCTGCTGGGCTGTTTTCTACATCCTTATCGTCAATTTCTCCAAAGGCAAACTCAGGAACCAGAAGACAGAATGATCTTATCGGAAGCTATCTTCAGGAAAAGAGGAAAGAGAAGTAATCCTCCACTTGAAACTTATGGTAACGGAGCCTGCCCATCATGATTGAAAGTTGTGATGGTCGAAAAAAGGTCACCCGCGGGACTGACCTGATTATATGACTTTGGGGCAGTGGTGGTTAAAGTGAATGTTCCAGTCGTGAAGTGAACCAATGGTTCATGATGGCCCAGTTTTGCAAAAAAATCAGAAGTAAATGCCCGTTTCAAGAATAACAGACTTATACACTGCTCCGTAATGCTTTATTGCCTTATCTGAGCAGTTTAAAGAGTCAGCCTATTCTCCCCCCCCCCAAATAATTTGGGTTCTCATTTTACTGACCTCAGAAGGATGGAAGGCTAAGTCAGCCTTGAGCCGGTGAGAATCGAACTCCTGGCAGTGGGCAGAGTTAGCCCGGAATACCGCATTTTAACCACCGGGCCACCAGGGCTCCCTAAGCCGTCACGAAATGCGGCCACATGACAGCAAGACGCTGAAAGTAAATGGGTTAGAGTCCAAAATCCCAGCAACCGGTTCACTGCCTAGTTGTTGGGTGGGTGAGGCCATGTTGGGCAGGGCCTACTGGAACTTCCTGTTTCCGGCTTCCGGTGGGCCTCCAGGGCCCGTGGGAGGCTGGTCTTTCGTCCTCCCAAGGGTCCTCAGGCCTCCCCTGGGCCTCTGGGAGGGCGAAAATGGTCTCCCCAGGGCTCTGAAGGCCCTCCGGAAGCCGAAACAGGACTGTTTCCAGTCATCTGGAAGGCCCACTTTTTCCCCCTCCCAGAGCCTTCACGTGGACCCTGGACTTACCTCCATCGAAAATGGGCCATGTGGAGACTCCCGGGACAGGCGGGAGGGGATGGGCCAGCCGGTCGGTTGAAATACCGGTTCGGCTAACCAGCTATAACTTTAACATCTGGATCGCCCGAACCAATCTGAACCGGTAGAATACTACCCCTGGCTGTAAATGCAGGCTGGTTGCTGAGAGCCTGACATGCGGTCATGTGGAATCAAACTGCTCCCTCTTAGGCACACACCTGGGCATTGTATTTCCCCCACATCTGGCCCTTTGGTTGTTGTTGAGAGTGTTGCCATTCCTGCGTTTCCCTATTGACTGTTGCTGATCATCGTTATTCTTGGATTTGATGTGAATCTTTTACTGAACTGTTTTTGATACTGGACTTTGATATTTGGATTATCCCTGGACTGAAGGCTGACTGCTTTAACCATGAATGACTTGGACTGTTTGCTGAACTTTGCTTAAATATTTATTGGAAGTAAAACCTACATTTTATCATGCAGTGTATCTGTGTGCTGGTTGTGTGTTATTCTTCACCACCCAGGCCATACCAGGCTCAGATAATGAGAGTTAGTGTGAATACACAGTAACTGTATACAGACCTCTGTTTACTGTTTAATTGTGGGTTACTATCCTGGTATGGCCTGGGCCCATAACCAGTGTTGATGTAATTCCCCGTTAGGAGAATGAGTGCACATAGGGAGATGTAGTGAGAGTGGTGAAGAATAACACACAACCAGCACACAGACACACTGTATGGTAAAATGTAGGTTTTTACTTCCAATAAACGTTTAAGCAAAGTCCAACAAACAGTCCAAGTCATTCATGGTTAAAGCAGTCAGTTTTCAGTCCGGGGATAATCCAATAACAAAGTCCAGCATCAAAAACAGTTCAGTAAAAGACTCACATCAAATCCAAGAATAACGATGATCAGCAACAGTCAATAGGGAAATGCAGGAATGGCAACACTCTCAGCAACAACAGAACAGAACCACACCCAGGTTTCTGGCTCCATCTTATGGCCATTTGAGGAACCAAACCCAATTACAATTTTAGCATTCCCTTAAAGAGACAGTATTAAAATGTCTATCCTGGTTTATATATTTTCCAATCCAACTGTTAGGTGACTTACATTCCTAACAGTTGTCCCTGTCTGGCCTGTGTAGATTGCTTTTGGTTTTAAAAGCAAATATTTTTTAAAAAAATACGTATGTGTATCCATGTATATTTACGCACCTTCCCAACCCTATTGGTTCGGCCCTCCACAACAGTCTCGGTTTCTCATTTGGACTCTTAGGAAAATTAATTACCCACCCCGGATCTCTAATTCATTGCTCCATTTCAGCGCAGGGTTTATCTGGATTTCTCCAGACTAAAATATAACCATATATCTCAAGGTTGCTTTTTTTTTTTTTTTTTTTCAAGAGGCAACTGGACTTGCTAGTTTTTCTTTGAAGAAGTTTCGCTCGTCTTCTTGGCTGAGAAGTTTTGTCTTCTTGGATGAGAATTGCAGACCACAACAGGAACCATTAGCACAACTCAGGCAACTCTGAGGACACAGATCAACTTCCAACTGCTTCAACAACTCTCTACGACCTTTTTGGGCTCCTGTGCCAAAAATTTTGTGTGTGCACACTTGGGTGCCAGCACCCAGAAGGCAATGAACCCTGCGCAAGCGCACGCAATCCTCCCCCTGCCGCCCCCTTACCTGCACCGCGCCTCATAGCTGATTTTTGGCTGGTTTGAGGCCTTTTTTGGCCTCCCAGAGGCTTGAAAAAAGCCCCTGTAGGCTTTGCAGGACGAATAATAGGTTCGTTTCTTCACTTCCGGTATTACAGGAAGTGACAAAACGGGCCTATTATTCATCCTGCAAAGCCTGTAGAGGCTGAAAAAGGCTTCAAACCAGCCGAAAAATCAGCTGTGAGGCGCGCACATGCGCAGTGAGGTAAGTTTGCCTGTGGCTCGTGTGCCAGCACAAATGGTTCTGCGTGCCACCTGTGGCATGTGTGCCATAGGTTCGCCATCATGGCTCTAGAGTATGCAAATGACCAGCTGTCTGCAAGGAAGATAAATCCTTCCATTTCCCCACCATCCAGTCAGAGCTGAAGAAACTTCTCAGATAAGTAGAAAAATATATTCAAAGAAAAAAACAAAGTCCAGTTGCCTCTCGAAAAAAAAAGCACTTTTGGGACAAACATGACCTGGATGACTGAGAATCTCCATAGACATATAACCATCTATATCAGAGGCCTCCAAACTTGGCTACTTTAAGATTTGTGGACTTCAACTCCCAGAATTCTCCAGCCAGCTATGCCCCAAGTCTTAAAGTGCCTAAGTTTGGGAACCCCTGATCTATATGTTTCCATCTTTATTTCTATGAAGGAGCACAGAAGAAGAGACTTTGTCAGAATGGTGTAGGGCAGTGGTGCCTAACCTTTTTGGGGTCCCCACCCAACACCCCCTGCGTATGTGTACATGATTCCCCCCTCGCTGCTCCCTTACCTGCACTGTGCCTCCCAGCTGATTTTCAGCCTGTTTGAGGCCTTTTTCGGGTTGCCAGAGGCTTGAAGGAAGCCTCTGCAGGCTTTGCAGGCTGAAAAATGGGCCCGTTTCATCACTTCTGGTATTTCTGGAAATACAGGAAGTGATGAAACGGGCCTATTTTTCAGCCTACAAAGCCTGCAGAGGCTTCCCTCAAGCCTTTGGCAGGCCGAAAAAGACCCGAAAATCAGCTGGGAGGCGCGCGCATGCACAATGAGGTAAGTTTGCCTGGGGTTCGCGTGCCTGCACGAATGGCTCTGTGTGCCACCTGTGGCACAGGTGCCATAGGTTCGCCATCACAGGTATGGGGTCTCCTGTTTAGGTGGGGGGGTTGGATGAAATGACCTACAAAGTCCCTTCCAACTCTGTTAATTTGTTCCTCATGTTACAATCAGATGACTTCCTGCCAGTGTTTTAAAAAAACTATGGCCCAAACAGAGCTTTCAAGGACACCTTTGCAATGCAAGAGACAAAACAGCTTAGTAGATCCCAAAACCATCCCTTTCTCCCTTTTCCAGCTCATCAAAAAAAAAAAAAAAACCTTCCCAGAATCTCTTGGGATGGTTTCTACAGCCATAAACTAATTTGTTCAAAATGGGTAGCCCTCTGGCTCCCAGAGTTCCCCAGCCAGCTAGGCCATTCATGAGAATTAAATGCCATCCAGGGGAAAGGCCACCATCTTGGAGAAAAAACACCACAAAGCCTAATAGGATGGTTTGGATTTTTAAGTGAAGTCCGTCGATCCTACGAACCGGATTCAGTCCATTCTTTTCCTCAAGTGTTTCTGCTTTTAAAAGTTACCCTGGGCTGCAGGGAACCATCTCCTTTAGGGCTGCGTGGTAACACACCACCACCTTCTCCTATCACAAGGCCACCCTGTGGCTGATTTTCTCCCAAGTTTTCGTCCGTCACGTTGTCACCTAGTAAGAAAGAACATTCAGATGTTCACACATCTTGAAGGGATGGATAGTCTCAACTAAGAACTTATTGTCCACTAGCAGGGTACATGTGCTTCACCACGAAACTATGTGATCGGGCAAGTTTTTGGGGAGGAAAATTAGGGGGAAAAAAATTCTGCTTCTGCCTACCAACATCCATCGGTATTCATCTGGCTAGCGTCCTGTCAGTGTGAGAGAGAGTTGAGGGCTCTTTGGAAACTGAAACAGTATTTGCTGTGTGAGCAAGGAGGAGACAGCAAGGAGCCTGGGCGTGGCTTAGCTCAACTGCCGTTGGAACATATTTCTTTTCAGGTGGGTAGCAGGAGTAGAACTCCTTAGCATCAGAGCATGTTAATTGTAATAATACTAATGCTCTGATGGTATTCTGACTCAAACCTGCTGTGTTCAAAGACTGACGGCAGTCCTCCCTCTGGTCCGCCGCCTGCGCGGGAGCACCAAGCACTCCCATTGGC
>BHEV01047326.1:0-19230 GCA_004319985.1 Emydocephalus ijimae | reverse complement strand
CTTTATAGAGGAGACCCCTCCAAACATGCCTTTTCTGCCAGACCACATGGGACAGGTAGATGAAGGGGGCGGTGTTCCCTTAAATAACCTGGACCCGTGCCTATTAAGACTTTATAGGTTATGAACAACTTCTTGAACTGGAATCGGGAAAAAGTTCTGGCAACCAATGCAGCTCTTGGAGCAGTCCTTTAATCTCCACTCTTTGAGAAGGTCCTATAACTGCCTANCAGCAAAAGTTAGAGATCAATTGTTTGGAGATCAATTGGCGATATGTCCTGTTCTTATTTGAGTCTTTAATTTCAAGATTAAAGATACAAACTTACTAGGTGGTATTTCTGGTCCTGTAGTAGCTGTAGTAGCTGTAGTGTGACCTACAAAAAAAGAAAACAAGTCATGAAATCTGCAAATAGTGAGATAATAACATTGAAGATCAACATAAAAAAATTCTATATACATGTACAATTTGCCTTGTTACCCAGCATAACATTGGAGTCGGAAGTTTGCTTTACTGCTTTACAGTATTTATTTCAACATTGCTGACTAATGCTATTTCCTACCAGTGATTTACAGAATCTCGCCACTGTAATTATTTATTGATGCATGATCATAATAGCAACCTCATTAAACTGGGCCTAAATCAGAGCCTTGGGGTACTCCACTGCATAATTCCCTCCAGGTAGATGCAGTTCCATTGAGGACTATTTGTTGAGTGCGGTTGGTCAGCCTGTTATGAATCCATCTGGTGGTGATGTTGTCTTAATCTTACCAAGTAGTAGANCACATTTTTTTAATCTTACCAAGTAGTAGATTGTGGTCTACTTTGTCAAATGCCTTGCTTAATTCCAAGTAAACTTTATACACAGTATTCCTCTGGTGTACTAATTTTGTTACCTTGTCAAAGAATGCAATAAGATTCGTCTGGCATGATCTATTTTTGACAAACCCATGTTAACTTTTGGTTTTGACTTTGTTTGCCTGTAGGTGTTCATTGATTCGTTGCTTGATAATCTTTTCCAGAATCTTCCCAGGTATTGAGGTCAGGCTGATAGGTCTGTAGGGTCCTGGATTTACTTTTTTTCTTTTTTGGAGATGGAAATTACATCATCTCTTTTCCAGTCCTCTGGTAATACCCGGTGCTCTAGGATCTTTGGAAGATATAGTTCAGTAGTTCTGAGATCACATCTGCCAGTTCCTTCAGAACCTTGGGGTGTAATCCATCTGGCCCCAGTGATTTAAACTCGACTAGAATGGGCAGGTACTCGCTTACCATTTTCTTGTCTATTTTAGCTTGTTTTTGATAGGTTGGACTGTTTTTCCCTTTGTGTAAAAATGCATGCAAAAAACAAGTTAACTAGTTCTGCTTTCTCTCCGTTGCCTGTCACCTTCTTGCCACTTTCTCCCAATAATGGACCAATCATTTCCTTGACTTTTTCTTGTTTTTCACATGTTGAAAGAAGCTTTTGTTGTTGTTATTTTTGACTTTTGTCATAAGTCTTAGTTCTTTTTGAGCCTTATCTTTCCTCACTTTATCTTTGCAGGCTTGGACTATTTGTTGATATTCTGCCTTAGTTATTTGCCCCTCTTTCCATTTTTTATACTTGTCCTTTTTGTCTTTCAAAAAAAGAAGATAAATCAGTCTTTGACAAAAAGTATTCTGGTTTTTGTTATTATAACATCCTAATGCTACAACTTGTGACTTTGTATTCAATTTGAGGAACCTGCTCAGTCTATTTGTCAAAGTTAGATGCTGCTTTTCCTTTTTTTTGAAAATATGTATAACATTACACTTATCTCATTATGAGAAAAACATTCTTTCCTGTTATGCCGTTTTATTTCAGACCATGGAAGGTACCTGAGCAAGAAACACCAGCATCTTCTCCATGGTTGCAATTATGACGATACCATCCTCTATGAGAACATTCCTCCAATCTGCTTTCATTCCCTCTACAATTCACATCATCCAGAGTTATGTTTCCTGAGCCTTGACCAAAGTAAGCACTTCCATATGCTTTGATAGCGCTTCCACAGCCGAGCTGTTTGCACACGACAGTTGCATCTTTTAGTTCCCAGGAATCATCTCAGATGGTCCCCCACAATCCACCGTGTAAGATTTCAACACGTCCCTCACAGGTATTATTTTCATTGACCAGTCTTACAGATTTACCTGAGAAAGATGAGTCAGAATCCGTGTTTTTGAATGTGAAACTGGAAAGTGAGTCATTTGATACTCCAAAGAGAAGCAACAATTTTCAATATTTTGACAATTTATTAACATTAGTTCAATACTTTTATATAAACTTCTGTTATGAAAAACATAAAATATATTACTTCATAGTATTCAACTTTGGAATTTTTATGCAGACTTACCAGACAGCTTTTCTGAGTGTGAAATAGCATCATGTGAGGCAGTTACATCAACGAAAACAAATAAGGCATAAAATCTCTAATTACAGTAATTATAGTATATCATAATTACTCCCAATATTGGGGTAACAGTACTACAGCTGATCATTAACAATTATGTATAATTAGTGAAATTTTCTTTCCCCATAGTATAATGCTAAAGGGGTAAAATATCCAGAGAAAATATCTTGTTCCATATTATGTTAATGTGGACATTTCTAACAATATTTCTGTACTAGTATTTGTAGAATTAATATGAGCCCATAATCTTTTTTTTTTTTTGAAAATTTTATTTGGGTTTTCACAAAAACAAAATACAAATAAAACATCTTTTTTTGAAAATAGCATGGTCCCAGGTTATCACTTCTTCATACAGACACAAAACTCAATTTCATGCTCATTTTTATATTCAATTCCATATCTTATTACCATTTTATATTTTCTACATAGTTTTTTCCCTCTTCTAACTTTCTCAACTTTGTTTTGATTATCTCAATTCAAATCATTATATTTATACTTTTGTCTGTTCTGTTACAATTTCACATTATCTTTTCTTATTAAACAAATTTTTCCCTGTAGTTACCAATTAGCGTATGACACCTTTATATCCTTTAATTTTATCCATTCAAGCTCTTATTTAAGCTTCAATGTATAGATTTAAGATTATAGCATTCAATATAATGCATAACTTCCAATCGAATTCTGCTTGGTACATTCTTAAAATAGACACTATATTCTTAAAAAGAAGTATATATAAAAATGTTATGGCTCCCCCTTCAAAGTTCCAACAAAACAAAATCAAAGGCAGCCGCCCCAAAATTCAAATCCAACAGAAAGGAGTTTTACAAGATTATATTCCACACGCCCTGTTATCACAACAGTTGAGGCATAAATTCTCCAAGCTCCGAGCCTCTGCCGAAAACCTCTGCACGTAATCAAACACTTTGTTCCTGACAAACTTCCCCCACACAGCTGTGTCCTTTTATAATCCTTGAGGCAACGTGCTAATTATTAATTAGGCTCGCCCTCCCTTCTAACTGAGTTTGTTTCTGTGAACCACCTAGATGGGCGTGTCAATCTCTAAATCATTTTCTGGCCTGATGTCTCCACACAGCTTGACGTTTCAGCCTCCTTCTTGTTCTGGCATCTAGCCACGATCTGTCAGCTTCCTCGTTCGACTCCTCTGACTCATCTTGTGGCTCAACTGCAGGCATGAATGAGGTCGAGGGTTCACACAAAGAATGTCTGTGTGATAACCTCTCATCTCCCTGCTCACATCTGTGTCTTCTAACAATTCAGACTCCAAATTCTCAGCAGGTTCCAGCCTTTCATCCTCAGAATCATCAGAAGCAAAACTTACAGCAGGATCGATCCTTTCAGTCACAACATATATATATATGTAAATAAAATATATTTCATTCCAATTCAATTCTTTCATTAATATGCATTAAAATCTTAACATCTTTAACATTTCTTTTCAATTGAATATCATACTTCCTTGGGAACACTTATAAACTTTCCATAGTTAATTCTTTTTTCCCCCCCATATTTCTCACTTATGTTTTTAAAATTATTACTAATAATTTAAAATGTTCCCTTTTAATTCTCTCAATCATTTTAATTCATTTATTTATTAACAAACATCCCACTGCATTACAATAAATATTTTATCCATCATCATATTTTCTAAAGTTATTTCTATTTGTAATATAACAAAGCTATCTTATGTACCTTTGCAGAATCCCTTTTACAATTAAATTTTCACCCATTATCTCTAAACAAACGTATGGCTACAATCCTTAAATCTTTTCCCTGTTTCTCCATTTCTTGTTTCTGTCTTTTACAACTTCTTTTCCTTGCCTTCTTCCCCCTCTTCTTCCCCCTCCCCTTTTTACCCCCTCATTTCTCTACTTCTAACTCTCTCATCTGTAATCCCCTCTTCTGTTGCTTTCTGATATTATACTTATCTTTCAAATTGTTCTTCTTCTTTTTGGTTGTTTTTTCTTATCTTAAACATTTCACTCTCTTCCCCCCTTTTCTTTTTTCCCCCCATTTAAAATTATTTGATCATTAAAGATGGCTTCTTCTTTGTCCCAATCTTCTTGTTCTGCAAGCGTTTCTTGTTGCTTCTCATAGTTCCAGATCTCCATTTCTAAGAATTGAAACACGAAGCCAAAAGAACTTCTCCCTTCTTGTGCGTCTTCTTTCCATTTTTTTAAGTTCCATTTTCATTTCTTCTAAGAGTGATACCATTTTAAAAACTTTTAAACAACCACTCAGTTAATTTTAGTCATCTAGATGCAAAAACCAAAAATCATCAAGTAATCCAAATAATCCAAGACTGGTTGTACTTGCTTCTTTTTTCCACTATCTCTTCCTGGGGTTCTATTATTTTGTTAGCAAGTTTCCATTAAAATGTATCTTTGAGGAATCTTGTTAAAATTTCACTGTAAGTTCCTTTTAATTACAGTTCCATTCCTTAATTCCAGGCAGTCTCCTCCATTTTTCCAGTTCCTGCCCTTCTATTTTTTTTTCTCCTTTCCAGCTTTTAAAAACTTTTAAATGTCCAGAAATCTTTATTTATCCCTTTGACTTTTATTTTCAGCTTAGATGCCTATTAATGTCAAAGTGGATTTTTTTTTCAGTTTCTTGCTTAAGTCTCTTAGCTGTCAGTATAAGGAAGGGAAGAAAAAAACCCTAATCCTTTCCCTTCTCTCTCTCCTTTGCAGCTTCAAAATCTTCTTTGGGAACAACGTTGTTAAGTTTAAATTCCAGGGTACCTTATTTGTTGCTTTTGCTGTTTGACCCGGTCAACCAAAACTTTCTCTTCTTATCTTCCTCCTGCACATTCTTTTCCAGTCAAGTTCTTTGGTTATTTCTGACTATCGCTGCAACCGCCTTTGGGAAAGGGAGTAATGGCCAACTGGGGACGAGATATGTGGCTCTCCTCAACCCTGCAGGTAGCCTCCCCCCTCTTCACCACCTCTACGGGGTGGCTTAGCCCTGAAACCAGCCGGCTCAGGGCGCTCCAGCGGCGAGCACGGATTGAAGCCTCGGAGAGAAAAGGTTTCGGTCTGTCGCCGAAGAAGCTCAAACCGGAAGTCAGCTCATAACCTTTTTAAATTACTCAAGTCTATTTTCTTTACTGATATATCTTCATATTTATGACTGAAATATGATCGTGTACTAAGTTTATATAGATATAAACCCTTCAGTGTTGTACTGTGGGAAAGGAAGATTTTACTAATTATATACACATATATTCTGTGTGTGTGTGTCTCTCTCTCTCTGTGTATTCAAAATTAATTAAAGAAGGTTCGTGGCAAGTATATAGTTTTTTATCTTGAAGAATGGATAGCTTTGGTGCATCTATTTTAAGATATCCTTTCGTATATAACATTCTTATTTGAACAAGAAGTGAATATGATGGTTTATGATTATCTTATGATTTGACAATAAATTATTGCTGAAAAAGTATGGGAAGATTTAAAAAAATGTAATAAGTGATGTGAATATAACAATTACTAGACTACGTTTTTGATCACTCATCAGTGCATGATTATAGAAAATAAAAGTGTGAATTTTCCTACCAGGGGCTCCTTCTGATGTGATGGTTGTTTTAATAGTTGTTTCGATAGCAGTTGGAGCTGGAGTAGATGGAGCTGGAGTAGATGGAGCTAAAAATGCACAAAAAAATTCAGAACATATTTGTGAGATAATAACAATGAATCCAGGCACAAAATAAATTGTATATAGTAAGAGAAACTGCCATACTCCCCAGCATGAGACTGCAGGTGATATCTTTAGTAGTAAAGGGCTTATATATGATCACTTACTAAAGAAGGATTTTGCATGCTAGACATTTACAGTGTTTATAATACAAAACAGCAGCTGACATGACTTAATGAAGTCTTTTTTTTTCCACAGTGATATATCCTCAAACAATTGGACTTCCTGAAAATGGCCAAAAGACCAGCCTGGTGGGATTTCCTCTGGACCAAGATTTCTTCAACTACTAACAATGGAACCATATTCCCTTCATTTATATGACTCTGCTAGGTTAGGGATAGTCTTAGAATCACCCCACAAGATCTTCCATACAACAGTGCTCTGCAAGAAGCCTCAGGTGCAGCTGGGGACAGGACTGCAATCACTTTGCTGTTTAAACAGCAGCCATTTTGGGTTTTATTTTTTAAACAGATAATAAGTAGTGCATATTACTTCTTAATCATTTTGTGTGATTATTATCTTTATTAAGCCAAGAGAAGTTTGCAGCTTTTACAGCTTTTTGAAGATATGTATCATTTCTGAGACTTCCTTATTGGTAAATGACAGGGAAGTGGATTGCTTTAAGCAAGCTAAAATAAGGAAGAATTGAGGGTTTTGTTTTTTTTTAACTTTGATGGAAAACATAAGAATATAAAAGTATTCAATTTGTATGATTGGCCGGGAAGCATAAGTCGAGGTTTAAAAAATTTACTCCTTGACCACAAGATGGAGCTAAGAACATGGGGGGCAAAACATGGACTTTCAAATTTCCAGAGTATGCTTGAGAAGTATTTAAATAAAACAATTCACTTTATAGTTCAATTATGTTCTAAAAATGTTATAAAAGCAGAGGAACAAACTATTGAAGAAATTGGAAAAAAGATGATTAATTCAGAGGTGCTATTATGTGTAGAAAGTTACCAAATCACTGAGGCAATTTCACAAGTACCTAACAATGCAAAGAATTTAACTGCAATTTAACTGCACTACTATTATGATGATGGTATAATTACAAGCCTTCCAGTGTAATTGAAAGAAGAGTTCCAAGTAAATCTACAATTTTCAAGAAAAAAAGTCTGGGACTTTTTCTTCATGGATACTAACAAGGTTGAGAATCCCTTAAGAAAAAGAGAAGTTTATAATTGATAGTTATTTCAGAGAAGAAAAAGATTTTATTCTATGAGAACACTCCCTAGTTAACCTCCCTTAGTTTTCTGTTATTTTCACTTTCCTTTGTATTTTATATTCTGATAAACTAATACAATTGGAATTAAAGTTATTTGTTTCACAGATTTCTGATGTTGATTTTCTAGTGAATAGACTCTCTTTCAGTTGAGAATTACTTCTATGAGTGGCTCCAACACTTCTACTAAATCCCCAGATGTTTCTTTCATTGACTCTTGTCACATGAAGTGCAATAAGTAAGTATATGAATATAAAAATTACTAGACTACATTTTTGATCACTCTTCAGTACATGATTATAGAAAATAAAAGTGTGAATTTTCTTACTGTGGGCTTCTGGAATGGTGGTTGTTTTGATAGTTTTTTTGATTGTAATTGGAGCTGGAGTAGATGGAGCTAAAAATGCACCAAAAAAGCATATTTGTGAGATAATAGCACTGAAGCCAGGCAAAGAACTAAATGCATTAATCTGTCTGACTCCCCAGCTTAACACTGCTGGCGTATCTTTGGTAATAAACTGCTTATATATGATCAGTTACCAATCAAGGATGTTTGCATACTAGAGATTTACAATATTTATAATACAAAACAGCCGCTGTCATGACTTAATGAAGTCTTTTTTTCCTGAATGATATATGCTCAATCGATGGTTAGATCAGTCTTTGAGTTGATAGCCACAGTCATAAAACCAATAGTTTCACTGAACTTCTAGATGTAGAAAGACCAATGTTGTACAAGCTAATTCTTATTTTTTAAAGAAAAAAATCAAATTGGAAGTTATGATACCTATCATCAATGCTTAACAGTTTATTAGAAAGCTAGGCTTGGAATGGAAAAAAAGAAGTTGGCTACTCACAATTTTCTTCAATGGCACCTGTTCATAAAGAAAGGAATTTAAATGTCACTCCTATTGATTTTATCGTTCTTCCATTTATCTATTCATATATTTCAGTGAGTAATTTATAAAAACTAGAATAACTATCTCCTTATCAGATTTAGAATCATTCTCATCATCTATTTACAGTCAGAAAACAGCTCTCTGTTGATAATACATATAACTTCAGAGAACACCAAAAAGGTAACAAACAAATCCTTTTTTTTTTCTGATTGAATTAACTGTTCCTACACACACACACACACACACACACACACACACTTTTAAAGTCTGTTTTAAAGGGAAACCTTGACTATTTTTTTCTAAAAAGCAATGTCTATTTTACTGTATATTTCTAGAAATTTCTGGTGACAAGTGTGCCCCCAGGAGACCTTTCTCATATTCTGACCTATTGATGGAATTTGACAATCATTAACTAGGCCAATATCAAATAGCCAATCAACAAGTCGTTTAGAATGGGCAGCACAATAAGACGTGTGGCTATTTCTTCCGCAAGGAAAAGGCATATTCAATATTGCAATCGTTTATGTCTTCCTTAACATGCATGGCAAAACAAACTTCTCCATTTGCTACTCAGAGATTGCAATAGTTGATGGAAAGGTGGTGTGAATAATTTTCTGAAGAATCAATATCATTAAAAAGTTGGAGGAAGAGTGTCAGGTCTTTTGGAAGATCAAGATCAGTATTAAAGATACACCACTTCATTTTTAATCATCAAATCAGATCAAATATTGCAGTGAGCAAGGACAGTATCTAAGACCATATAATGTTGTTCCTTCAGGATGATTGAAAACTATCCAGAAGGGTCTTGGGGATCATAGGTCCATTATTGATGCTTGATTAGAACCAGGATTTAAAACAGCAGTGCCTTATGCATACCACGAGACAAACTGCTTCAGATTCTAGATATAACAGAGAAATTAAAATATCTGTAGAGTATTTATATTTTCTTAGCTATCAGAAGATGAGCTACTTTGGTATAAAGAGAAGTAGAAAATGAGAAATGAGTGTGACACACATTTGCTGCTTGGTTGCTTCCAGGAAAATGCCAAACCAACAAGGGGTATCTTCACATAGAAGCAAGGTTTGATGCCCCTTCAAATCCAGCCAAACCTTCACATAATAAGAAAACGAAATGTAATTCATATCCAACAAACAATAAAGAAAAGTAAAATGAAGACTCAGCCTTCCATTCTTCAGTAAAATGAAGATCCAGATTTTGGGGACCAATATGTAAATAATGATGACTTTGTAAACCTCCCAGAGAGTGCTGTAAAGCACTATGGGGTAGTATATAAGTCTAAGTGCTATTGTTATTGCGAAAGGGAAAAATACTTTCTGATTACTGAATATTGCATTAACATTCTGTGTTTAATATCCAACTAACTGTTTCTGATTTTGAGGAGAGGAATACTCTAAGACTTTTTCTGGCAAAAAAATATTTATTCGATCAGGGTGTTTTTACCAGCTATTTAAATAACAAAAAGTATCATTTACACAGAGTAGCTAACCATAATTAATTTTAAGACATGAAAAGGGGGTTATGGAACTTACCACTTGTTTCTTCAGGATGAGCTATTTAGAAAATAAAATTGAATAAAATGATATGTAAATGATATCATTTGCATTAATTGTTAATACTATTATAACAAGTCATTAAAATCTGGTATGATTGCAACTAAAATGTGATAGCGAACTGAATTTTCTCAAAAACATCATGAGGGTCAGTGTGAAGTCAGAATGGAAGGAAAGAGAGAAGAATAAAATAACAAAGGCAGAAATATGTTAACTTACATTTCCCAATTTGGAACATTCCCACAAAATAAGAGAAAGCCAATGCCTGACATTTTCCATATGTGATTTTGTTTTGGGACTAATGAAGGAGTGGTCCTGAAATAGCCATTTCAGTACATATATCCGCACAATAATGTGCATCTGAATAATTGGCAGTTAAAACTCATTTACACTTTAAGTAAAATGGCAGGCTTTCCTAACATGGATTTCTCCAAATGGAATGGGGCTGAAGTTCTCAGAAGCAAGATAAACTATCTATAGAGCTCAAAGTTCTGTAATATTGTTCAGGTCTCTGGACTAAGGGTCATACTTGAATGTCTGTTTTATTTTAATGTAACCCTCTTGAATTGTATAAATTGTTCTTAATTCCTGTGCAAAAAGTAAACAATGATAATTTATGATTCATCACACAGTCAGCCTGAATTTGGCATTTTTGTCCATCTTCTGAATCCTTTCCAAGGACTTGGCATAGGCAGATGTGGATGTTTGATACTGTTGCAGGATATCAGCTCTTCTGAGTAAGGCCACCTTTTGTAGTTGACTAATGGTGAATTTGTCATCACTGATGGTGTTCAAATGGCACTACACTTCCTTTCTTTTGCCATAGTTAATCTATTACTTATTATTTAATTGATTATTTAGTTTAGTTTACTTATTATTTGCAAACAATAATTTTTAAACTTCTTGGAAAAATTATAGATTGAGAGTACAAACTTACTGGTAAAGTTAGCTCTTGGCAATGGAGTTGTGAAATCCTCTGATAAGAAAAAACATCCATTAGTCTTTGCTCAATATCCTTAGATAGTAGTTATGAGTTATTTGTAAAAATAATGAAGGTGCGATACAAATATGTAAATAAAGCTCAGTTGTTTGCTCTGTTTTTCAATTGCTTTTCTATCAATAGCCATAGAAGATCCTTCCAATTCATTGTTTTCTCAGTTCTCAGTCTTACCAACTTTAAAATATATGGACTTCAGCATGCTGGCTAGGAATTCTGGGACTTAAAAGTTGCCAAGGTGAAAAACACAGCTCGAAAGGACAAAATCATTATACTATACTGAATAAAATAATTTCAAAATGGCCAGAATTAGCCTAGATAAATTGTGAAAATATTCCTGTCCATTTAGAATAAGAGCTTTATAAGCTTATAAAGAAACAAAGGAAGCCACTTTCAGTTTAGGGATTTATAAGATTCCTTTGATGAGACACATGATGAATAGTGAGGCTGATGTTGATGAAGGTAAAAATAACAATTAACAAAATAATAAATACATAAATAAAAAGAAAACAAACAAACAAACAACAAACCCCCCTCCTCAAATGGCATACTCCATAAACCACTAGGTCTTTTTCTGCCATCAGTTTTCTATGTTTCTGCCGCATATCTGCAGACATCTGCAGAGAGAGATTGTTTCATAAGCAATCTCACAAAATTACTGTTGTGTATCCAGCCATTCATAAAACCAGAAAACAAATTAGGGGAGAATGCTCTTTGTCATTGCTATGTTCCACTATCCTACAGTTTCAGGTTGCATTTTCTGGGTTGGCGAATAAAGCATTCAACTGTAATTATGTTTTGTGTGCTTTAAGGACTAATTAGCCCAAGTATTCTTCTCAGAAATAACAGTAATTTTGGATTTCAGATGCAATTTTGAATGTTTTGTTTGTGGTATTGGGCCATGCACAAGTATTTGAAAAAGTCCCAGTGGTAATATATATTAGACTGAACTAGCAGAAAGCTGCACAGAGACATGCAACATTTATTTTGGATTCACCAGTAAGAAGAAGTGATATGGCATAAACATTTGTGCTGAAACAGCTGGGGACATTTTTCAGAGCAGCCTGTGTGAACTTTGTAAATGGTCCAATTGTTTTAATATTCTGAGTAATAATAACACAAAATTGTTACTGTTAACCCCATCTTGCAAAATACATCTAGTAAATGTGTGACATAACCTCCTTTGTGAAAGAAATTTTCTGTGCACTATCTTCAACTGAAGGCCAAGGAGGTTAACATATGTCCAGAAGTTCACAATGGAATAGATTAAGAACTCTGGGGTTGAAGGAGACTCAGGGCTGCACGTTCTTACTCTAGAAAGTTCTCCAAGTCTATTCTTCCTTGCCAAAATTTGAGAGTTCAAAAAGAACTGTAGAAGAAGCCAGAATATTCTCTTGTTGCTTGCACACTTCCTTCTCTTCCTGACCACAGAGATAGCACAGTCCTGATGACATGCTATCAAGAGAGGAAGGAGTATTGCTAAAAAGCCCTTTCCCAAATCTTCTTCTAGTCCGAACTGGAAGGAAGAAAAAATGGAAAAGAAATTACTCTGTATTTGAAAATTAATTATTGCATCAATTCTGGCAACATCTTTGACTATAGTTTTGAAAAATGGTCAGCCTTCCCAAACTGAGATAAGGTGATCGTTGGGTAATTTCTTTCCATGGGATTTAATACTGGATTGAAGCTTATCTCAAAGGAAAGACAAATCTAAATCTGAAATCACAAATTGCTAGAGTTCTGATTTCTGAGATTAGGCAGAGAAAGACAGACATGTATAATAAAGTAAAATGTGAGCAAAAAAATGCCCCTTCGTAGGAAAACATAGCAGCAAGTGTGGTCAATGTCTGGAACATTCTACCTGACTATGTGGTTTCTTCCCCAAACCCCAGAAAGTTTATCCTTAGATTGTCTACTATTGACCTCACCCCTTTCCTAAGAGGTCTGTAGGGGGCGTGCATAACTGCACCAATGTGCCTACCCTCCCTGTCCTATTTTTTCTTTTATTTTTCTTATATGTACCCATTTCATGTATTCATAACTATGTTTATTCTTAATTAAATAAAATAAATAAAAATAAAATAACAGAATAGTGGAGTTGGAAAGGACCTTGGAGGTCTTCTAATCCAACCTCCAGCTCAGGCAGGAAACCCTTTACTGTTTCAGACAAATTGTTATCTAATCTCTTCTTAAAAGCCTCCAGTGCTGGAGCATCCACAACTTCTGGATGCTAGTCATTCCACTAGATAATTGTTCTCACTGTCAAGAAATTTCTCCTTAGTTCTAGGTTGCTTCTGTCCTTGATTAGTTTCCATTCTTCTTGCTTCTTGTCCTGCCCTCAAGTGCTTTGGAGAAAAGGTTGACTCCCTGTTCTTGTGGTTACCCCTTAGATATCAGAACACTGCTATCATGTCATCCCTAGTCCTTCTTTCATTAAACAGGATCAGTAGCATGCTTACCAGAGGTGGTATTCAGCAGGTTCTGACCAGTTCTGGAGAACCGGTAGCAGAAATTTTGAGTAGTTCAGAGAACCGGCAAATACCACCTCTGACAGTATCCTTTCCCTGCCACACCCACCATGCCCACAGAATCGGTAGTAAAAAAAATTTCAGTTCCACCACTTACCTCCTATATCATAAAATGCAATGAAGCCTTGACCTTCTATATTGGAATGTCTGTATAGTACCACGGTCAGCTGGCCTGAATAAGAGAAAAGTGTCTTTTCTCCTTCACATATTTTCCCAAGTAGAGTTGACCTCTCTGGCTCTCCCTGATAGACAGCAATATATTCAGTAGCACAGTCTAAGCTGAAGAGGAAAAAGTACACAACAGTAATCATGGATCGGAAAACAGAGCATCATTGGGGAAAAAACACTCTGGTTTCCCCTTTCATGCAAGAAGGCCAACAAAATGGCAACGATTGAAATGACTGAATGATATTTGAAATGAAAATGCTTACTTTATATAATTAAGGATTATTCTTATTGGACGATGCTCAGGGGAGTTAATTCTCCAGACACACTTTTCAGTTCTACTGCCTCCAGTATAATATGGGCCAAAAAATGAGCCTGTAGCATCTGAAAATGTGCTGCCACATCCAGGTACAGCTATAAAAAACAAACAAAAAACAAAAACAATAAAATGTTATATTTCCTCATATATATTAAATTATATAATATCTGTTGTACAACTCTATAAATATTATCGTGAAACTTCATACATTAGCTTATTTTAAGAATTGTGAATTTAATATTAATTGATTAATACTTTGGTTTCTGTATATATTTAATGGAATATATCATATCTAAAACCTCTTAGCAAAAACACAACTACCAGCTGTACTATCATCTGAAGCTGTTCCTAAAAGCACAGTTTTTTAATCACATTTTTCATTTTTTTTAATCTTATTGTTTCTTGTGCCTTACAATTTTGGTCACTTTGGTCTCATGATAATCAGCACAAGCAGAAAGTTGACATAGACCAAAATTATTATATGAAATGAAATCATTAGAGCACAGCTATAAGAAGTAAAAGTCTGCCTTTTCCTGGGCATGTTTTATTTTCTATGAAGACAAAGCATTAGGCATCATTGTATTAATCAAAGATCTTGCATGTCTTATAATATTGGCTATATTTGACTCTCCCATTTTGAAATACAGAATTCATGCTATTGGCAGCACAATAAAAGACTGGGGAAATAAAAATGTCTGGAAGGAAGGAAATTCAAGGCATTCTGTCATAGGCACTTTTAACGAATTAAAAATGTGCAAATAAAGTTCATATATACCTTGTGGGTATTTGCATGTCAATTGCTTGATGGGAAATTATTGTCCTAAAAATTGTTCTACAAGGTTGGCCAAGGTTAGTCAAAACTAATTTTTCTGAATTATAGTACGTAGATGATCTACTTACATGTTGAGAAAAGATCACTTGGCATGGGGGTTACTCCTTTAAAAAGAAGGTGAAAAAAAGGGAGGGAGGGAGAGAAAGATGAATTATTTTGCTATTACCTCAAATTTGGTGGAAATTGTGTTTTGGATTAGTTTGATCATATTTATGGTGTTTGTGTGTTTGTGACCTTTAGGAAGTCAACCATTAAAGGGGCAGCATAAATTTCTCTTCACTAAAACTCTCCTTGCTGGTCTATCATCAGCGGAGAACGGAAAGCTTTGAAGACTTACACAAATACATTTTCCAGGGAACTTTAGTCACAGACACGTTCACCCCAGTAACTTCCAAATTGGGCTCTATTGTAACAAGTTCTACATGGGGTTGTCCCTGAAGAGCACCTGGAATTTTCAGATGGTGCAGAATGCAGCAGCGGTGAGCCGTGATGTGTGCTCCTAAAATCACACATATCACACCTCTGCTCCATGAGCTGCATGGTTGCTAGTTCAACCATGTTCAGTTTTAAATATTAAAGTTCTTCATGTCATAGTACTGGTTATCCGAGGGACCAGCTCTTCCCAACTACATCTGCCCGTTCCATTAGATCTGGAAGAAATTGCATACTTCGGATCCTGTTTCTTATGGACATGAGACTTCTCAGCTATGGAGCATTCTTAATAAAACATTTTCCTCCTGAAGTGAGGTTAGCTCCATCCTTTTTTATGTTACATAAGTCTTTCAAGACCTGGTTTTGTTATTAGGTCCCAGGGAACTATGGATATTTTAAGATTGCCGTAATATACCTAAAATAAATAAATAAAATAAATTTGAAGTGGAATTTTTGTAACTCATGGGGGGGAAAATACAACATTATTCATCCCCACTCAGATGTTTGGTTTGTAATTAATTATGTTTATGGAGAAAATAAGATAAAAAAATTTAATCTGCAGCTTTGGGTTACTTGAGAAAAATCTAACTCTTGCACCAGGAGAATTAGAATAGACAGAATAGATTTTCTACACCTTTTAAAATGTTAACTCCTTGCAGTGCAGTGAATACCTTTACTTTATTGACTAATAGTCAAATACATTTTTTATAAAAAAAAATAGAACAATACTGTTGTGAATTAATAAAAGTACTTGAATAAAGATTATTAAGAGCTTGAAGTAAAGTGCAGGGTTCTGGGCCTGCACTTCTGATTGGCCGATAATAGCGACATCGGATTGGTCCGTTCAGGAGAATCTGATTGGCTATTAACGAGCCTCTCCCATTGGTTAACGGAACTAGCGCTCCCTGTGTTTTCATTGGTTAAATACTCAAGAGCTTGCCTATATAAAGGGGGCCATTGCGGCCATAAGAGCTGAGCTGTTACACCATGTTAATAAAGAGTTTGAAGTTCACTGTTCACCGGTTCATCTCCTTCTTAGCGCCCATGTGCAGAACTTAACAAATACAGTGCTGATCAAGTTAAGGACAGAAGAAGTCTAAGACTCTTATAGAAAACCCTTCTGTTAGATGATGATCAGGGCCATCACTTCCTGGTGGCAAACACAATCAAACAATCTTTACTTTACTATTCTCCTGGAAATTTCAGGTGAGAGATTTACATATGTACTTAAGAAGAACTACATATGATCAATCTAGTGGTGGGATTCAAAATATTTTACTGCCAGTTCTATGGGTATGGCTTGGTGGGCATGGAAGGGGAAGGATAATGTAAAATCTCCATCCTCACCCCACTCCTAGGGGAAGGTTACTCAAAATCCCATTCCCTCCCCACCCCACTAACTTGATTTTCAGCTCTGTTCTCCTGTGCATGGCAACAAAAGAAGACCTAGCCAATCAGCTGGTACTTGGGAGGCAGAGAATAGATGGGGGTGGGGCCAGTCAAAGGTCCTATTTGCCGGTTCTCCGAACTACTCAAAATTCCCTCTACCGGTTCTCCAGAACTGGTCAGAACCTGGTGAATACCACCTCTGGATCAACCCAGGCAGGAGAGAAGTGGGAGTACAGGTTCTGTGCACCAAAGGAGATAATGGATTAGGACGTATGTTGCTGATTCCATAATTGACAACAAATGCAGAGGAGATATTATTAAATCTTCCCTTTTCCCCCTTTCTTCATCCTAAACTGAAATTTCCCCATTGTACCTGATATAACCAGCACTTGATTTTGCAACCTTTTTAGCCTGGGTTACAAGCTCATGAATCTGATGCATTTAGAAAGTAGAAGGCAGGAGGAAAAGAACTGAATATTTGATTTTCGTAATCTGCTTAACATAAAACAATTGTTTTCCCATTTATTCTGGCAGCATCTGAATGAGAATGATTCATTCCCAACCATTTAATCTGGTCATATTTCTCAATGCTAAGGGGAAATAATGAAAAGTGTGTATATTTTGCAATGTCCTTTCTTCTGTACCTACTTCACAAGGTTCATATCTTTAAAGAAAAAATATGGCATTGAATCAATTCCATTAGTAGAAGAACAACACTTACCAGATACTGTAGATGCTGCAGAAAGAAAAGAAAAAAAAGCTTATTTAATATAGCAAACACATTGCTACAAATTTTTAAATCCTGCCGCAGTCCCTTTCTTCTGTACCTACTTCACAAGGTTCATATCTTTAAAGAAAAATTGTGGCATTGAACCAATTCCATTAATAGAAGAACAACACTTACCAGATACTGTAGATGCTGGGGAAAAATATTTAATATAAGTAAAAACATTACTACATTTTTGGAGCTCTTCTCCCGGTATCATAACCTATCATTTCTGTCATCCAACCATAACATTTCCCCTTTATGCAATTCCTGTCCTTTATTTAGCTATTCTTCTGATTTGCATCCAGCCAAAATCCAAAGTGAGGCTTGTATAATCTGAAAAAATATTAATGGAAATCTAAGTGATGCTTATAAATATTGGGACATAAATATTGGGTATTCTTAATCACTTGTGTACTGTAAGTCAATCTCTTGATTGCATAGATACTCTTCCTAGATCAATATTCTACAGTCGCTTGAGTAATAAGTAAATTCAACTCAGCCTTTAAACTGGAAAACAAAATGGCATTTAGTAGGAGCTATGAAATTGACTGACTGTGTATATGTGTGGAATTTAGACGAATCTACTTTACTTCTACATGTAGAACTATCTACTTTATTTGAGCTATGGGAATCAACTTCTGTTCACTTTCTGATCTCCCTGGCATAGTACCTGTAATTTAAACCTTTATGAAAATATAGAAATGATTATATTCATTCAAGAAATATATATATACGAAACCTTAAACTATTGCTTTCTTCACTGTGTAAATACAATTCTCAAACTCACATATTGAGAATGATAGCTGAACATTTACAAATTAAATATTTGGTTGATTATAATGTGAGCTTTATTTTATACCAAATATGGCATGTATCATTCCATTTTGAATATTGGTAATGGCTATTAACTAATTATCATTTTTTGACTTTATATCCTAGTGTATAAATTTATATATCATGTTTTGCATGTGATAACTATTGTAATTTATCAGCATCTATTGTTGGAGGAATTATAAACCTATCCTGCAAATAGTAATAAGTGAGTGAGTTTTTCCAATTAGGACTGTAAACCTATTGTGAATGGTAATAAATGAGAGAGTCCTTCCAGTTAGGAATGACACAGAATTTGGGTAAAACAATCTTCTCCTATCTAGTATAATTCTGATTGGCTAGAAATGATTGGAATGTTTATTCAAAGACATTTAGATGGATCCTGAGTTAAAGAAGCTTATGGCATTTCAATTTACAATAAAATCAGAATTGGTTAATAACCATGGAAAAGCAGTACACATATTTCTAAAATGTATACCATTTGTGTTCTATTAACTCAATTTGTTTAATTTCATTTGTCTTTGATATATTTAACCATTCTTCCAATATATCTTGCATAAAATAAGAATATAGAATGTCTCATAATTAACTTTAATTACCAATTCTAAAATGGGGCCAAATTATTATAAGAGCTTTTTATTCCTGGTTTCATTATCTTTACACAGCAATTATTAACCATATTTCACCTGGTCTATTGAATGGGCACCAAAAGCATGGCATTCATCCAGCCCCAAGTAGCTGCATGGAGGTACATTCTTCACATTGGGCAATTGTAGAAAAAAATAGAAAAAAATGCATTTACATTGCTACAATGAGGACAGGCTGGCATGATAAAATGTGGCATTTAAACATAAGTGCATTTTTATTTCACATGTTTGCTATTTGTATGGCAGAGGGACATCTTATCAGCATCTTCTGGCATAAGTTAAGAAGACCTTTCAAGTGCTGACCAATGTTTTTTTTAACATTGTATCCCATTCCAGCTACACCTTAGCTCCTAGTTTTGCTATCATGTTAAAGTTTGTGACTTTGTGGGCCTTTTAGGATAATAATTTAGATCAAATTATATTTCATTATAATTATCATTTATGGAAGGAAGGAAGGAAGGAAGGAAGGAAGGAAGGAAGGAAGGAAGGAAGGAAG
>BHEV01047323.1:0-22341 GCA_004319985.1 Emydocephalus ijimae | reverse complement strand
TGATTGGGTGGGGGCTTGGCTGTGTTCTGATTGGGTGGGGATGTGTACTCATTGGTTGGGGGTTTGGCTGTGTTCTGATTGGTTAAGGGGTTGGCTGTGTTCTGATTGGTTGGAGGCGTGTTCTGTTTAGGTGGGGGCTTGGTTGTGCTCAGGTTAGTCTTCATCGAAATGTTGCCTAGATATTTCCAATCTTACGCGGGAGAAAACCCGAATAACCAAACACACACACACACACACACACACACATATATATATGGCATTCAGCTTAGTTCGGGTATTTTCCCACGTCATAATAGTTGTGCTTTTAAAGTTGTAGCAACGTTTCAGCAGAATCTCATCTGCCATCATCTGCTGAAATGTTGCTACAACTTTAAAAGCACAACTAGTATGACGTGGGAAAATACCCAAACTAAGCTGAATGCCATACATGTAAGTACCCGCGAAAACTTAAGAATATATATGTATGTGTGTATATATATATATATATATATATATATACACACACATACATACATACATACATAAATACATACATATATATAAATTTAGAATAGCCATCCCCTTCCAAATTACTTCTGACATGGAAGGTATTCGATGTACCAATCGCTGCAGGGGAGGGGGGAACCCACATCATTATGGACAACAGTTAACCAGAGATCTGACTTTAATCAGCAGATGGAATGGAGAATCATAATTCTTATCCCTTTTGCTCTGTTATTTCTCAACGGCCTTCTCTGCTATAGGTAATCTAATCTGAGCTATTTTCCCTATGAAGAAAAGCAATTGGAAGGAGGCAAGGTCTCAACAAAGAGCTACAGGAAAAAAAACCATTAAACATCTTCCTTGCTCCTCACTTTCCCTTTGTCCTGATGACCATCAAAGTACCATTACTGAGTCTACATAAAAGAAAAGATTAAGGTGTTTGTATGTGTGCACACCAGATGCATATTCATATGCACGCAGGCAGAAGCTGCAGCTACTCTAAATGTGTTCTCTGCCATCTTCCCTCTTATCTGTTTAAATCAGGGGTGCCCAACCTTGGCAACTTTAAGACTTGTGGACTTCAATTCCCAGAATTCCCTAGCCGGCCATGTCTAGGAGTTGAAGTCCACAAGTTTTAAATTTGCCAAGATTTGAGACTCCGGATTTAGATAACAGTATTTGCAATGGGAAATGTGGCAGACAGACCATAACTCAAATCTAAGTCCTGGCCTATTGAGTGGGAAGTGGTTTTCTCCTAGATAAGTGAGGAGAAGACCGCAACCTGAATCATTTTGACGGTACATCAGAATAACTTATTAATTCACCATACATATAACTCATTCCCAAGACAGAAAGATTTACAATAATGAATGATTCAGTCATTTATATTGCTCTACTTTGTTGGGCTGATATCTTATGACATCCTTCATTACATGTTAGGCTTCCAGATACCATTTCTTGTAATAAATTTATCTCTGCACTCAATTGTTGGCTGTATCTTGTTTGAAAGTAATATCCAATTGCTTTGAAATTTATTTGCTGGAACACCCATGACACTTATTAGGCCATGTTTATTTAACTGGTCATCTTCTATTTTTAAAAAAAATTTTGCAGCTAAAGCAGCTTTAGATTTTTGCAGCAACTATGTTCATCTTCCCTTCAAAATGAGAACTATCTTCCTTGCCAAACATCTTTCAAATTCGGGCTAATAATAACAATAACAGCAACAATAAATGATCTGAATCACTTATTGTAAGCAGGCCAAAATTATACATATACACATACATAATGGATGGAAAATCAAAGGTTTGCATGGGCAGCACTTGAAAAACATTGAAGAAAAATGTGATAACAACTTGACATGGGCATGGCTTAAGATGGGAACCATCAAGAAAGAAACAGAAGGTTTAATACTTGCTGCCCAAGAACAAGCACTGCAAACTAATGCCATGAAAGCAAAGATACAAAAAAAAACAAAAACACTGACCATCAGAACTGCTGACTTTTGCAATGACAAAGTTGAAACTGTTTTGCACTTAATATGTGAATGCAGAAAAAATTGTGCAAACTGCTTACAAGGCTAGACACGACCGAGTTGCTAAATTAATCCACTGATCATTATGTAAAAAAAATACGACTTACCTGTATCCGAAAAGTCATGGAAACAGAAAAGTGGAAAAAGTTGTTGAAAATGAGATGGTAAAGATCTTGTGAGATTTTTGAATACAGACAGATTGTCATTTGGAACACAACATGCCAGATATCACAGTTGTTGAAAACTGAAGTGTCCTGTTGATTGATATTGCTGTACTGGGAGAGGCCAGAGTCAAAGATAAAGAACTGGAAAAAAATCACGAAATATTGCGACCTGGTCATCGAAACTACGGATGAACTACTTATGGATGAAACATGTAACAGTGATACCCATTGTCATTGGGACACTTAGTCCCATGGCCAAGAATTTTGCAAAATACATCAGGAAATTGCAGCTTCCTGCAATAACACCAGCAGAACTGCAAAAAACTACATTTTAAGAAGATGCTTGGTTGATACCTAGGATGCTGCCAGCAACTCATATCAACCATCAGTGCAAGTCAATTATATTTGTGATACATTTTTTAATGTTCAGTTGACTGAGTTTCATGTTGAATGAATAAAAGAGATAATGCTAATAATAACAACAACAAATGATCTGAATCATCTATTGTAAGCAGGCCAAAATTATACATATCCATTTTTTTGAATTTTTATCTGATATTAAGCCCCACTGGGCTTAAAAATCTTCACTGCAAATTATTGCCAGATCTGGAAAACCTTGGAGGCAATTTCAAAGATAGGAACCCCAACTAGTATCAACAGTTTGCCAATGACATAGTTCAGCAATTAAATATCCAACAGTTCTAATAAATCTAAAGATCTGAACCTGTACTGGATTTGGTGGGAGTTGAAGGATCGACTTGAAAGGGATTGTGTCATATGGATCTAGAATAGAATAGAATTTTTTGTTGCCCAAGAGTAATTGGACACACAAGGAATTTGTCTTTGGTGCATAAGCTCTCAGTGTACATAAAGAAAAAATAAAATACATTCATCAAGAATCATAAGATACAACACATTGTGATAGTTATAGGTTACTAATAACCAATCAAATCATACTAGGGAACAATAAAACAATATAAATTGTAACAATACATTTATATTCCAAAGCTGGTCCCACTAAAATTAAGAAGGGGATTGCTTCCAAGTTCATGTGTGTAATAATACAGCTGTGAAATTACGTTAATAATTGTGAAATAAAACAGACAGCAAACATATCCAAAAAGGGTAGGTGGGAAAGAAACAGAGGTTTCCCAGATTGTCTTCAAAGAACAAACTTTGGCCCAGTTCCACTGGCACCTGGCAAATACCTGACATAAAAGCCCCAGAAAATTTGCAGCGTTTAATATTTCCCTTCCCATGTCTATAAACGAGCTAAGCTCCTGTATTGATTAGCATTAGGAGAGATTTCAAAGGTGCACCAGCCCAGCATGAAACAGCTGTAGAAAGGTACGATCTAGTCAAAAGATACACACACACACGCCATATATTTGACTATATGTGTGCTGAAGTGCTGTTGGAAAAGTCCTTTGATATCATCAGGCTAAGGAAGGGTTTACATCAGCGTAAAAACACTGGGCTTAGGAGGGGTGTGTGTGTGTGTGTGTGTCTGTGGGTAGGTGTGAACATGGTGACAATGATGATAAGGACACAAACAGTGCTGTGCTGGATTGGACCCTGATCTATGTAGTCCAAGGGTGTCAAACTCAAGGCCCGGGAGGTGGATCCAGCCGACGGGGTGCTTAGATTGGGCCCATGGACTTGCCCTGGAAACAGCGAAGGACCAGCCCGTGGTGTAGTGGTGGGACTCAAAATGTTTTACCATCGGTTCGGTGGGCATGGCTTGGTGGGTGCTCTTTGGGTGTGTGCACACACTTTGCATGTGCAGATTGTTGTGAATGAATAAATGTGATTAAATAAAGATTATTGAGAGCTTGAAGTAAGTGCAGGGTTCTGGCCCTGCACTTCTGATTGGCCGATAATAGCGACATCGGATTGGCCCGTTCAGGAGAATCTGATTGGCTATTAATGAGCCTCTCCCATTGGTTAACGGAGCTAGCGCTCCCTGTGTTTTCATTGGTTAAATACTTAAGAGCTTGCCTATATAAAGGGAGCCGTTTCGGCCATAGAGCTGAGCTGTCACACCATGTTAATAAAGAGTTTTGAAGTTCACCATTTCACCGGCTCGTCTCCATTCTTTGCGCCCATGCTCAGAACTTAACACACATGCACTAAACATGCACTTTGCACAGGCACAGAGGTGTTTGTGCAGGCACAGAGGCACATGACAAATCACCTCCTGCAAGTCTGCACTCTCCCTGTCGCTTCAGCAGCTGCCGTGCAACACTCTGTTGTGCTGCGCAAAGCAGCTATGCTTCAAAAGCAGAGGATAAAGTATGGGACCCCGAGTGGGTGGGTTGGCCCAACAGCAGAGTGGAGGAGAGAGAACCAGTTCGGTCTCCGCTGCTCATCGTCGCTACTGGCTTGGCAGAACCGGGCCAAACCGGTAGAATATCATCACTGCCGTGGTGCTTTTGCCAGCGAAAACAGAGCTCGGGAGGGCTGTGTGCAACCCTCCCAGGCCCTGTTTATGGCCATGATAGCCTCCTGCCAACTCTGTTTTCACTGGCAGAGAGCTGCATGAGGACATCATGGCTGAAAACAGAGGTCAGGAGCCCATTTTCACTGGCAGAGCACTTGGGCCACCACAGGTACCCCCGACATGAGTGATGTCAAGCTAGCCATGCCCATCCTGGCCACATCCACCCCGGCCCCCCAATGTCAAACACAACCTCGATGTGGTCCTCAATGAAATAGAATTTGACACCCCTGTTTTAGTCCATCAGTCTCCCAACAGATGGCCTTCAGAGCCCGCCACATTACTCTCAAGGCTCATAACCGCTGATCCCCTTGACTTTCTTGAACTGGTTCAGCCCATTTTTGAAGTTACCCAAGCTGTAGCCAACATCATGCCTGAGGCATCATCTTGACTATTTCACACATACAGGTAGTCAGGAGTGGGCTTCAAAAAATTTAGCCAAGGGTTCTCTGCCTGGTTGCTGGTGGGCATGGCCGTGGTGGACATTGGTCAAGTCAGCCTCCTGCACCACATTGTGGGGGCATTTTTGTCCTCCCCAGGCTCCAGAGGCTTTCCTCAAGCCTCCAGGAGGATGAAAACGGCCTCCCTGGGCTCCGGAGGCTCTCTGGAAGCCAGAAACGGACCCATTTCTAGCCTTCCTGAACTTCCGGGAGGCCCGTTTTTTGCCCTCCCTGAGCCTCCGCATGCACCCTGCACTTCCCTGCATCCAAAATGGGCTGTGTGGGAACTTCTGGGGTGTGCAGGAAAAGCCAGCAGTGGGATTTGGGGGTTCTCTGAACTGCACAGAATCTTAGCTAGGGGCTGTCCCGAACCCCTGCGAACCCTCAGCAGCCTTCCCCTGCAGGTAGTGTCAGGATTCCTGCAGTTACTCCAATTAAATCACGAGCCTCAAGCCACACTCCCAAAACTTCAAAGGATTATTAGAAGTTAACATGTTTTATGGGTTGACAGATAGTCCACGATTTACAGTCATTCATTTAGAGACTGTTCGAAGTTACAGCAGCACTGAACAAAGTGACTAACAACTGGTCTTCACAGTTATGAACATTGCAACATTCCTACGGTCATCAGACCAACATTCAGGCCCTTGGCAATAAGAACGTGACCTGCCCAGCTGGCTTCCAACAATCAAACTCAACAGGGAAAGCCAAAGTTGCTTAATTCACTTAACAAGCACAGTTGCAAAATCAGATGTGACTCACAGCAAAACTTAATAACCACTTGCTTAGCCACAGAAAAACTGATCCCAATTGCAATCATTAGTCGAGGAGTACGGAACAAAACAGAATGGAATAACAGAGTTGGGAGGGACCTTGTAGGTCATCTAGACCAATCCCCTGCTCAGAAGAAGGAGGAGACCCTATGCCATTTCAGACAAGTGACTGTCCAGTCTCTTCTTGAAAGCCTCCAGTGATGAAACCACCACAACCTCTGAAGGCAAGCCGTACTCATCCTAGGAAGCTCTGAATTTCTGGCCTTGGATGTCATAATGCCCATAAAAGAATAAATTAACATAATAAACACATTATAATTTTAAAGCATCAATTTTAAACCTATCCACCAAGCCGGTTAGACACAGTGCTTATTGTTATTAAATATCAACAATTCACTTGCTTTACTGAAGATTTTGATGAAATAAATATGTTTTGCACCTCTTATACTTACTAGCTGAAAGGGGCATGAGAAACTGTGCAATGTATTTGCAACTATTTCTGTCTTGCCATATGATATGCACCAGAAGTGGTATTCAGCAGGTTCTGACCAGTTCTGGAGAACCGGCAGCAGAAATTTTGAGTAGTTCGGAGAACCAGCAAATCCCACCTCTACCACACCCACCAAACCACACCATGCCCACCAAGCCATGCCCACAGAACCAGTAGTAAGAAAAAATGAATCCCATCACTGATCAGCACCCCTCACAAAATGATTTAATATAATAAGAAAATCTGTTATATTTGGGTGACAAATGGTGCTATTGAGGACCAGAAGGCATAGAGAATTCAGAAATTTACTATATTAGTATATTCCTACATTTCCAAATCCCAACGTTCTTCTTAGCTTTTTAAAACTTCAGTCTAACAGACTGTTTCTCTGGAACCAGGCATGGTTGAACTCAATATAGCTGACACCAGTGCAAATAGACCCTGAATGGATTTAGTTGCCAGAAGTTCCTCTGAACCCCCCAAAATTCCTCGCTTTGAGGTTTTAAAAAGTTGACTGCAGCAGTCACCTGGAATAATCTTCTTTTTATGCCAATGAAATGTAACATTACTTACCAGCCAACATAAATTAAACCTTCTTTAGAGTTGTTAGAACAGGATAGAAAAACAACCTTAGATAACTGAGTCATTTGTGCTTCCTTCATTTAATTCGCATGCTGCCAGGACCTGCAAAAACCATCAGCCTTGGGACTTCAGTTAGCTTTATGGAGTTAAGGTTAGTCAGGTTTTCATTTGTCTTTCTTTGGTTATTTAAATTATTATCAAATCTGACTCTCTGTACCACTGTGAAGTTTAAACAAAATCATTTGGGGCTTGGATAATTTATTAAGACTTTGAACATTTTGTTTCTGGATAGTAATATCCTTTTTTTTTTCTTCCTCTCCTCCAATGAATTTTACCTGGTGCGGTAGCCACAATTCTATCTGGAAAAAAAAAACTTGGTTGCAAAAACAGATGATTCACCTTCAGAGTTTGCAAAGTCTTTTAAATGCAAGTGAGTAACAGCATCTTTGTAGCCACCGAGTTTCCTCTCATAACAACCAATAAGATTTTCCCCCCAAATGACCAAACAAATATATATACACCTACTGAATGTAGGGGAGAGCAGCATTGAGGGTTGCAAAATATGAGCAATTTTAATTATTTCTCTCTTTTCTGTAATGTTTATGTTGTGAATGCATAAAGGTTAAATAAAGTTATCTTGAGCTTGGAGCTAAGTGCAGGGTTCTGGCCCTGCACTTCTGATTGGCTGTTAATGGCAGGATTGGATTGGCCCGTTCAGGGGAATCTGATTGACCATTAACGGAGCATTCGTATTGGTTAACGGAGCTAGCGCTCCTGGGTTGTTATTGGTTAAACAGTTATTGGGTTGCCTATATAAGGAAGGCTATCGCAGCCATCTTTTTGAGCTGTTACCATGTAAATAAAGAGTTGAAGTTCACCGTTTCACTGGCTCGTCTCCATTCTTTCTCGCCCATGCTTCAAACTTAACACTGGCGACGAAGGTGGGATTTGGAGATGGCAGAGCTGACTAAAACAAGGAGAAGAAGCTGAGCACGTGACTGACGACGCACAATGCCGGAACCATGTTCACCGGCTTGTCTCCATTCTTTCTCGCCCATGCTTCAAACTTAACAGTTTAGATGAGTAGAGTAGGGTAGAGTCGAGTAGAGCAGAGCAGAGCAGAACAGAACAGAACAGAACAGAACGGAACGGAACGGAACGGAACGGAACGGAACGGAACGGAACAGAACAGAACAGAACAGAACAGAACAGAATAGAATAGAATAGAAGGGACATTGGAGCAGGGGTGGGATTCTACCTGGTCGGACTGGTTCTATAGAACCAGTTGTTACGATTCTGCACAGTTCAGAGAACCAGCACATTGTGCCACTGGCTGGCCCCTCCCCTCCCCATTCACTCACTCTTTACCTGGCATGCACACCCTCAAACTTGCCTGTGTTTGGTAAGTTCCTATTTTTTCTCCCCCCCCCCAATCATCAGCTGTTCTGCTGTGCTGGGAGATTTAGATTAACTACAAAGCAGGAAATAGTTGGATTTCTTGCTTTCTAGTTAATCTGAAAGCAGAGCTGAACCTTCCTTAGGACTGAAATTTCTATTTTTCAGTGCAGACTCAGGTAGCAGATTGCAGAAAGATAGATCTCTGAGTGGATCTGTGATTCTGTGAGCAACTCAATCTGCCGGCCTGCTTTGCTTGATTTTGGGTCAAAGTTGCTTTTTATATAAAAAATTCAATATTCACATAAATATTTATAATATTTACATAGAAAAGCTATGCCCAGCCAGTCACATGACCACCAAGCCACACCCAGAAATTGGGTCATGTCCACAGAACCGGTTGTTAAGAAATTTGAATCCCACCCCTATCTTGAATTCTAATCCAGCCTCCTGCTCCTGCAAGAGAACCTATGTATCTCAGATAAGTAACTGTCTAGTCTCTTCTTAAAAACCTCCAGTGATGGAGTGCCTATGGTTTCTGGTGACAAGCTGTTCCACTGATTAATTGTTCTCACTGTTAGGAAGTTTCTCCTCAATTCCAGGTTGCTTCTCTCCTTCATGAGTTTCCAACCAATGTTTCTTGTCCTGCCTTCTGGTGCTTTGGAGAATAATTCGACCACCTCTCCTTTGTGGCAGCCCCTCAAATACTGAAATACTGCTATCATGTCACCCCTAATTCTTCTTTTCTTTAGACTAGCCAGACCCAAAATCTTCATATGGTTTAGTCTCCAGGCCTTGGATCATCTTATTTGCTCTTTGAACTTTTTCCAAAGTCTCAACATCTTTTTTTGTAATAGGGTGACCAAAAGGTTTGGGAATGAGAAGTTTTTCATTGTTCCAGGAACTGTCAAATTCAGAGAGTGGAATATTGTTGGATTATTTTTCCATCAGTTGGTTGGAAGTTAGCTTTGATAGGCCCACATGTATTCTCAGTGTTTTGAAGTTGGCAGGTGAGTGCTGCTAATTATCTCCAGGTTTAGTGAGAGATCAAAACATTTCTGTGTGAAAGTAGCCCAAATGTTTTTTTCTTCTTCCTGGGGTAGTATCAGGTGTCCGACAAATTCAAGCAACAAAGAAGATACCAGCTAGGAATAATCATCCACACCACATACTTACAACTGCATATTCTCAAACACCCCTCTCAATCTGGTGTTATCCAGATGGGTTATCAATTACAACTTCTCAAATTTCTAGCCATACCAGCTGAGTTAGAGTTCCAGTAGGGCAACACCTTGGGTGAAACAGTTGTATTGTATGCCAAAATACTAACTCCAAGTACTCCAAATTCTGGAAATCAGATGATCCCAGGAGCCAGGCTGCATAACTTCAAGTTTTCTTCCATTACCTTCTGCCTTGACAATGTTTATTCTGATATGAAAACTTGACAAACTGTGTCCACTGTTTAAGATTCCTTCTCTCTCATCACACCTCTTTTCTTTTTCCTTCTTTCCTTATTCTTCCTGTCATGGAGAAAGTTGTTATTATGGCTGAAAGAACCACATGTATTGTAAGAAGATGGGAAATCTTTTCATAAGGAAGAGAAGGGAGAAGAGTTTCAATTCTCCATTAGAACCGTCAACTTTCTTTGAAGAATCCAATTCTTTTCTCTTCCACTGTAACTTGAGGAAACTCCAAACCCCCTTGAAACATTATTAAGGCAAACACACTGTGATGTATGTAGAAATAAAGTGTTACCTTAAAACAGGGACTGATGGAAAGTGATGGCCTGTCTAAAACAGAAAGTGGTACCTTTAGACTAACTATCTCTGGCAAAATAAATCCAGAGAGAGTGAAAAAACACATGTGCCTTTTTAAAGGGAATGGTTTATATTCCCCTATCAGCTCTCATTCAGTTATTTCTGTCTGCTAATTCACAGCTTTGCCCTTTACTGTCCAACTGCAGCTTAGAAAAAGTCCACCTGCCTAGCTCTACTCACTGGAGAACTGATGAGAAGAACCACCAGGTCTGGCCTTAGCCGAACGAAGCTTTCTGAAAAGCCTATTTTAATTGGATCCAAACAAAGACAGATCACCTACATCCATCTCTGTTTGGAGGATAAAAGTGGGGGATTAGAATGCTCAGAGAGAGAAGAAACCCATAAATCTAACTTTCATGTTTTATGTCCTTCAATCTAAATGCAGGCGGCTGTTTTGGTTTTAAGGTGATGGCATTTTCTCAGAGTTTTTATGGTTTTTACAGAGACTTTGGGGTGATTATAACGGGTAGGAAACAGATGCTCCCCAGAATTGCATTTAACTGGGTGGGGGGCTGGAGATGACTGCTAAGGGAAGAATTTGCCCCGCTCTCTCTTTCCATATTTTCCTGATTCCTCTGAAAAATTTTCCCTGATAATTCCTGGAGGAGAGGAAAAGCTTTTGGAGATGGAAAGTGGGTTTTTTTAAAAAACCTAATTATCACACAGGAAAGAAATGTTGACAAAGGGCGGGGGGGGGGGAAGGAGAGAAAGATTGAGTCAGAAAAAAGAGGTAAAGAAAAGTGGACAAATAACATTGTCCTTTCTCATCTCACTGCCCGCCAGAAATTCCCACGAAGGTGAGAGGGGAACCCTTATTCAAAATGATGCCTTCAATCCAGGGATGGGATTCAAACATCCCAGCAACCGGTTCGCTACCTGGTTGCTGGGTGGGCGTGGCCATGGTGGGCATGGCCTACTGGAACTTCCAGGAGGGCTGTTTTTCACCCTCCTGGAGCCTCCGTGCAGGCCCTGCACTTACCTACATCCAAAACAGGCCACGTAGAGATTCCTGGGAGAGGGCGGGGCATGTGGGGCCAACCAGTCAGTTCAACTACCGATTCAGTGAACCAGATGTAAATTTAACATCCGGTTCACTTGAACCGGTCCGAACCGGCTGAATCTCACCTCTGCTTCAGTCCCTAACTCCCACAGGCAGTCCAGTGAGATTAACAGAGTTGGAAGGGACCTTGTAGGTCCTCTAGTCCAACCCACCCCCTCACTCAAGCAGGAGACCCTACACCATTTCTGAACAAATGGCAGTCCAATCTCTTCTTGAAAGCCTTCAGCTTCAGTGATGAAGCTCCCACAACTTCCGAAAGCAACCTCTGTTCCATTGTTTTTGGATGCTCACTCCATCTCTGCCTACCATGCTTCAGTCATTTCTCTGTAGGGAATTATCACCTGTTGAATTTCTACTTGTTACACATTTAGGGCAGCTTATGCCAGGGGAGAAACCAACAACAACAAATATCAGTCTGATTAGAGTCCTACAAGTCCCATAAATTCCTTCACCTGTTGCCCCACCGTGGCCTTCATGTGAAAAGCTGCTTACTTGGACTTTTGACAAATGTTGAAAAGAACGTAAAATATCATTATCACTTTGCTTTGTACCAAAAATCATGACATTCTGTTACATATGGCAAGATGTTGCTAAGCACTGACTCTGGACAGAGAAATGATTCATCAGTTATTTCATCTTTAAACATCTGACTTGAGAATTCAGCCTGTTATTAATGTGTCATTCTTCTAACACCAACACCTTCCATCCTGCTGCAGCTTTGGATAGATCCAGAGCCAACAGGAACTGATGCACTGTGCAGACCTTATTCGTCTGCTCTGAAGCTTTCATTCGGTGCCCCCTGCATCTGAATTTATGATCCCGTTGGAGGCATCTGCAGGGTGACAACAGTAGCATTGTGGTGTCACAATCCAAGATCTGGCCCTTTTCAATGTGCATGTGAAGGCACAAGACACATATAGAAAAGGGCTGCATTGTTTCCTTCATTTCTGTGGATATGCCTCCAGTTTTAGTCCATGCTTTTAACCACTTGTTGGAAGAAATATTCATCTGGTTCAGTTCCAGACCAGGAGAAAAGCACTGGAGACCTTCTTTTGGGCTTTGCACTTGAGCTTCCTATTCCTGTTGGCTGTTGTCAGGCTCCCTTGGGGCCATGTAGGGATTATGTAGGGGTCATAGCTGGCTCTATAGGTGAAGTATAAATTCTAGGTGTTTGTCTGAGTTAAGTTTGGTTGAAGTTGGACTTCTCTGAGGGTGATGCAATGTCTGAAAAGGTGTTCAGTAATTCCTATTGTGGTTTAATGACTTTCGTCCTGTTTGGCTCTTGGGTGAGGATATTTGCTTATGAATAGAGCTATCTATATACTTGTTTTCAACCCAATAAGCTCTTTATCTCTTAAGTGCTGACATCTGCTGTGGGCTATTAAGGAAAGTGGGGGTTGCTTTCTGCCTCTAAAAAAGATGTTTTTCCATTTCTCCCTTTGGGAAATATAATATTCTGCATTTTTAAATATTCCTCAAAATATTTCATTCTTCTAGGAGAGGGATGGCTGCTGACTTTCTACACACTATATACCACATAGTTGTTAGCCATCTCTCCATCCTCAAGTAAGTCTTTGGGCAAAGGGCACACACAAAGCGATCTTGTAATAAAGACTCAAAATGCAGTTTAGATCACCAAATCTGAGACTAAAGAATGGCCCTTCCATGAAGCAGGTTGCAAATAGACAGCCAAACTTTGATGTCATGGAAAGGGAGCAAGTAATTGAATTTTTAAAGTTGTGATTACCAGAGTATTTAATGCCAAGGAGAGGGAGATGCGTTTGCAAAATTTTCTGTCTCTGGTTCAAAACAATCCAGCTGCTTTTGTGAGCCATGCAGTTTGAACAGAGTCTGGATGTCTTTACTGACTCTGCTTCTGGTAATGAAACATTTCAAAGCAGTCTTGAATCAGGTAACAGATTAACAGAGTTAGAAGTCCAACCCCTACCCAAGCAGGAGACCCTACACCATTTCTGACAGATGGTAGTCCAGCCTCTTCTTGAAAACTTCCAGTGATGAAGCTCCCACAACTTCTGAAGGCAACTTCTGTTCCACTGGTAGATTGTTCTCACTGTCATGAAATTTATCTTTATTCCTAGGTTGAATCTCTCCTTGATCAGTTTCCATCCATTATTCCTTGTCTGGCCTTCAGGTGCTTTGGAAAATAGCTTGATCCCTTCCTCTCTGTGGCAGCCCCTCAAATATTGGATCCCAAAAGACAAACAAACTGGTATAAAAACTTGTCTCTAGTGCATCAGGGTATTTTTAAAACTACATATTGAACAGGGGTGGGATTCAAAATTTTTAACAACCGGTTCTGTGGGCATGGCTTAGGTGGTGGGCATGGCTTGGTGGTCATGTGACTGGGTGGACATGGCTTGGTGGTCATGTTATTGGCTGGGTGTGGCCAACTCAATATCACTCACGTCGAGGCATGCATTTCCTCACCTGGCCTCTCATGACTGTGGGGATACTGCAACATTCGTAAGTGTGAAAAAAGGTCATAAATCACTTTTTTCAGTGCCATTGTAACTTTGAATGGTCACTCCACACAAGCAAAGTACCAGCAAAGGAGGGGAAAAAACTCCAGAGAAGTTCCTGAGACAGGAAGTCTAGTCCTGCCAAGAACCTAATAAGAGTTAATGGAGAGGCAGTTTCTGTAAGCAACACCAGAATTTTTCCTTCCTGCCTTCCTTACAGGATTAGGCCAGTCATTTCTTCTAACAACTGGTTGTCCGAACTGCTTAGAATGTTAACTGGTTCCAGCGATTAGGTGCAAACTGGTCGAATCCCACCCCGGTATTGACTCTTATTTAAAATATTTCAGTGATTTTTTTAAAACCCACACTGTAATTGTTTCTTTTGTACTTATTTTACCTTCTGAAGTGCTATGGATTCCTCTACCTCTTCCTCATCTTCATTGAATTACCCCATAATCCCTTGCAGGGTGAAATCTGGACAACTGACTGGAACTAGCAGAATGTTTTAATGGCCAGATGCAGAGGTGGTATGCAGCAGGTTCTGACCAGTTCAAGAGAACCAGTAGTGGAAATTTTGCGTAGTTTGGAGAACCGGTAGCAGAAATTTTGAGTAGTTCAGAACCAGAGGTGGTATTCAGCAGGTTCTGACCAGTTCTGGAGAACCGGTAGCAGAAATTGTGAGTAGTTCAGAGAACCGACAAATGCCACCTCTGAATGCCCTGCCCCCATCTATTCTCTGCCTCCCATTGAGTCCCAGCTGATCGGCTGGGTCTTCTTTGGTTGCCCTGCACAGGAGAACGGAACTGGAAAGCAGGTTAGTGGGGTGGAGAGGGAAGGAGATTTTACAGTAACCTCCCCCCTGGAGTGGGGAGGGAATGGGGATTTTACAGTATCCTTCCCCTGCCATGCCCATCAAGCCATGCCCTTCCTGTCTCCAATGCAGATATATTCTCAGTGTGCTCAAAGAGAGAAATATTTGTTTCTACCTAGGATTGAACTCACAGCCTCCATGATTGTGAGGCGAGAGCTTCACCATGAGGCCACTGCACCATTCCCACTATGGATTTCTCATGCTTGTGACAAAGCCATCGCTCTGGAGCAGCATTTCACACAGGCAATTTTGAGATGGGTTGGGCTAAGACCCTATCCCACAAGATTAAGGGAACTGCAATGCAAAATATGTGGAAAGTGCCAGATTGGGAAAATGTAGCGGAAGGAGTGGCCGAAATTGGGGTTGGGGATAAAAGAGAGATGAGCCTAGAATCCCTATGTTGCCACAAATGAACTACATCCAACCTGCCTAGAACTCAGGTCACACTTAGATAAGGCTGAATGTAGTATGTATAAGAATCTTCTTAGACGATTCTTATGCACAGGCAGAAGTAGCAATAATTCAGTTTAATTGGCCCTTCAGGAATGGACCTGATCTTTTGCACCTGACAATAATCTTCTCAATTAACAGCTAGCACCTGTTTGGGGTTAGATTAGGGTCAATGAAATTCAAAGGAGTCAGACAGTTTGTTTTTGGCCACATTAGGATTCTAGGCTCTTTCAATCACAGTTCTCAGGTTGGGCCATGAAAAGCTCTTTTTGGGTAAAATGCTAACAGCATGTAACGTGAGAAGATCCTCTGTGGATCTTCTCACATTCTGTTTACCTGAGTGGAATTTTTCCCCAAACAGATTAGCATTCTTTATAACACTACCATAAATACCAATGAGGGCAATGCATGAACAATTTCTTAATACACTTGGAAATTGATGGAAAATGGTAGAATACAATATTTCCAATATTGCAGTATTTTAGAGCAGTGAAAATTACATTCTGCTGTGTGTTACCTTAAAGTTAAATGCCAGGTTCCACTGGGATCGATAATCTCCCACTTGGCTTCACCCCTCTCTTGGCCCTACCAGCACCCCAACTAACCCACACTCTAGTCTGCCTCAGCCCCCATTTCTCCAGGTCCCAATGACTCCCATCAATGGACCAACTTTGAGGCCCTGTATTTTACAATCAACAGGGTGACTTTAGAAAGCAGTGTCTGCCACAAGCTGAAGTTCACTAAAGGCTGCCTGAAGTTGCTCAGGCCATCTGTCAGCTTGAGACTGGAAGTAGACTTCAAGGCCAGCCATAGCATGGAAATGCACCCTGAGCCAACCTGAAAGGGCTGAGTGGATGCACTTGCAGCCCACAGGCGGCTGTTGAGCCAGAGTGCTGCCCCCTCTGAAGCTGTGACACCTGCTCTCTTTCCCCGGGATGATGAGATTTGGCTCCTCCAAAGTGCCCATGTGTGGTCACAGCAAGCTCTGCTGGAAGCAGGACATCATCATCACTTTACAGTATGTCCTGATGGTTTCAACCATTAGACACCTGTCCTTCTGGCAAATCCCTTCTGGTTATCCCTCAAATTTGCCTCAGAGTTGCATCATTAATATTCAAGGCAGTATTCCTACAGTCCATTTAACGTCTTTCCAGACTTGGAGAGAAGTCTGGAACAGTTCAAGATGGCACAATCCTCAGAAAATGAAGGAGGGTCCTTTGCTTTTCTGGGGATGTCCCTCTACACCAGAGGTGGGTATTCAGCAGGTTCTGACCAGTTCTGGAGAACCGGTAGCGGAAATTTTGAGTAGTTCGGAGAACCAGCAAATACCACCTATGACTGGCCCCACCAACCCCATCTATTCTCTGCCTCCTGAGTCCCAGCTGATTGGCTGGGTCTTCTTTGGTTGCCCTGCACAGGAGAACAGAGATGGAAAGCAGGTTAGTGGGGTGGGGAGGGAATGGGGATTTTGCAGTATCTTTCCCTGCCACGCCCACCAAGTCAAGCCACACCCACCAAGCCATGCCCACCAAGACAAGCCCACAGAATTGGTAATAAACATGTTTTTAATAAAGTTTTATTTGGGTTTTCACACATACAAAATACAAGTAAAACATCTTTTTTGAAAATAGCATGGTCCCAGGTTGAACTTCTTTATACAGACACAAAACTCAATTTCATGCTCCTTTTTGTATTCTATTCCATATCTTATACTATTTTACATTTTCTATATAGTTTTTCCCCTTTTAATTTTCTCAATTTTATTTTGATGATCTCATCTCAATTCAAATCATTATATTTATACTTTTGTCTGTTCTGTTTCAATTTCATATTATCTTTTCTCATTAAAAAAATTTTCTCCTGTGGTTACTAATTGGAGTATGACACCTTTATATCTTTTAATTACATCCATTCAACTCTTATTTAAACTTCAATATATACCTTAAGTTTATGACCTTCAATATAATACATAATACATAACTTTCAATCGAATTCTGCTTGGTACATTCTTATAATACACACTATATTCATTTTTTAAAAAAGAAATTGTAAATATATGTAATTATAAACCCTCATTCCATTCCAGTTCAGTTCTATCATTAATAATCATTAAAATCTTAACATCTTTAACACTTCTTTTCAATTAAATATCATACTTCCTTAAAAATACATATAATCTCCATAATTAATTTTTCCCTTATTTCTCTTTACATATGTTTTATAAATCATTAAATATAACTTTTGTTACATTTATTTATTGACAAGCATTCCACTGAATTACGATAGCTATTTTATCAGACATTTTAATCATACATTGTTTCATATTTTCTAAAATTATTTCTGCTTCTAATATAACCATACTATCTTATGTACCTTCGCAGAATCCCTTTTTCCATTAAGTTTTCACCCATTATCTCTAAATAGGCCCTGTTTTGCTTCTGTCCTTTACAACTTCTTTTCCTTTCTTTCTTCCCTCTCATCTTCTCCCTCCCCTTTTTACCCCCTTGTCTCTCTAGTTCTAATTCTCTCTTCTGCATTTCCCTCTTCTATTGTTTTCTGATTTTATACNTCTTCTAAAAGTGGAGCCATTTTAAACAGTTTTAAACAACCACCCAATTGATTTTAGTCATTCAAAACAATAACCAAGAATCCAGAAATCAAGTAATTCACATAGTCCCGAGTTATATCTTCTTATTTCTTTTTCAACTTTCTCTTCCTGGGGTTTTTGTTGCGATATTTCAGTTAGAATGTATCTTTTGGAAGTCTTGTTGAGATTTTGCTATAAGTTCTTTTTTAATTCCAGGCAGTCTCCTCCCTTCCAGATCCTACCCTTTTATTCTTTTTCTCTCCTTTCCTGTTTTCAAAAGCTTTTAATTATCCAGAAATCTTTATTATCCTTTTGACTTTTTATTTTCAGCATTAAATGCCTATTGATGTCAAAGTGGATTTTTTCCCAATTTCTTGCTTAAGTCTCTTAGCTGTCAGTACAGGAAAAGGAGAAAAACAAATCTTTTCCCTTTCTCTCTCCTTCACAGTTTAAAAATCTTCTTAGGGAACAATGTTATTGTTTTTTAACAGTTTCAATTCCAGGGTACCTTATTTGTTGCTTTTGCTATTTGACCCAGTCAACCAAAACTTTCTCTTCTTATCTTCCTCCTGCACATACTTTTCCGGTCGAGTTCTTCTTTGTGGTGGCCATTTCTGACCACCGCTGCAACCGCCTTTGGGAAAGGGAGTAATGGCCAGCTGGGGAGGAGAGATGTGGCTCTCCTCAACCCTGCTGGCAGTCTCCCCCCTCTTCACCACCTCTATGGGGTGGCTTAGCCCCGAAACCAGCTGGCTTGGGGTGCTCCAGCGGCGAGCACGGATCAAAGCATTGCAGAGATGAGGTTTTGGTCTGTCGCTGAAGAAGCTCAAACGGGAAGTCCGGGTAATAAACATTTTTGAATCTCATCAGCTGGGACTCAGGAGGCAGAGAATAGATGGGAGTAGGGCCAGTCAGAGCTGGTATTTGCCAGTTCTCTGAACTACTCAAAATTTCTACTACTAGTTTTCCAAAACTGGTCAGAACCTGCTGAATACCACCTCTGCTTCTCAGCACTTGTTCTAGTTACTCCAGATCTCACACGGTGATCCGAAGAACAGAACAGGGTGCTCAAGGTGACATCTCGGGGTGAAGGGGAACAATGATCTTGTAGGATTTCAAAACCAATCAATGAAGTTTAAAATTTGTCTTTCTAGTAACCACATCATCCAGCTGACTTGTATTCTAGAAGGTTAATAGTTCTCTTTACAAAGGCCAAGCTATAACCAGGGGTGGGATTCTACCAGTTCAGACCAGTTCAGGCGAACCGGATGTTAAAGTTACAGCTGGTTTGACAAACTGGTATTTCAACCAACCTGCTGCCCCCCCCCCCATGGCCCATTTTCGATGGTGGTAAGTGCAGAATCTGCGCAAAGGCTCTGGGAGGGGGAAAAACGGGCCTTCTCGAAATCCAGAAACAGGTCTCCAGAGCCTGGGGAAGGCTGTTTTTGTCCTCCCAGAGGCCTGGAGGAGACTTTTCAGAGGGTGAAAAATGGCCTTCCTGAAAAATCTGGAAGTGGAAAAATGGACCTATTTCCGGCTTCCTGTGGGCCTCCAGAGGCTGGGAGAAGCTGTTTTCACCCTTCCAGAGGCCTGATGGGAGGGCAAAAACGGCCTCCCCCAGGCTCTGGAGGCCCACCAGAAGCCAGAAACAGGAAGTTCCAGTAGGCCCTGCTCATCATAGCCACACCCATCCAGCAGCGAACCATTTACTGGGATTTTTGAATCCCACCCCTGGCTACAACCCAAGTTTCTTCAGCCTTATATTGTGTGCACCTGATTTCTTCAGATGACCATAACTGCATCTGTCTCTATTTCATTTTGTTTTGAATCATCTCTGGATTGAGCTTCTCTCTATTGCAGTCTCCTCTTACTTAGCATTTTCCAGTGGGTTTGAACTAGGATGCTTTGAAGACTTGTCCAGGATAGCAGAAGGCCAGTAATTCTGGGGAGTAAATTCTGACATACATATCAGGAAGTTTTATAACAACTGGCTGAAACTGAAATGAACTAGACCAAGAAAACCAGTTTGAGTGGCACCCATGCTTTGAATCTTTTATGTCCCCTTCACCTTTCAAAGGAAGGGAAAAAAGGCATGCCCGAGAAAACAGCTGCAGAAAGGAACAAAAAGAGAAAAATAATTTTTCAATGTTGACTAGTTTCTAGGGAACAGAGTTCCTCAGGCTAACTCACATGCATTTCATCCTTCCTGCACAAATCTTCTTGACAGGCTAGTCAAGCAACTGATTGATCTTTTACTGCCCACCCTCCACAGGATGAAGGGCATTCCTGACCATCCCAGGTGGTCAGGAACTTATGGCCTAAAGCCCACTGGGACCCATCCTTCAATCTCACAAGGCCCGTCCAACGTCTACTTAGACACAGGAAACAGTAGATAATATGCTATGCTATGAAGTAAGTGAAGGCATAGCATCTACTACCTGTCTGCAGACTCGGACAGTGAGGAGGTTGGGGAGGAACATGGGCCAGTCCTCAAGTATGGGGAAGGATCTGATGAGTGCTCTGCATCAGAGGCAGAGATGGGGCCAGGACCATCCGACAGTTATCAGCTGCCTTTGGAGTCAGAGATCCATGGGGCAGAAGAACAGCTGGAGCCTGTTCCCAGTGTGTGCCTGCGCAGAGCTGCCAGGAGAAGGGAACAGTTAGGAACAAGGGTAAACTCGGGAGTAAAGTCATGGGTGGATGGTGAATGACCCCTCCCATAGGGAATAAAGAGGAGCGAAAGGGGAGTGGGATTTTGCAGGAAACAATTAGTTCATTTAATTAGGGTGAAGATTTGTTCATGACTCACAGAGACTCCTTGCCAAGTATTTCTTGTACAATGTTGCACTTGGAAGCTATCGGCCTGGCAACTTTCCAAGCCCAATAAGGTCTGTGGTTGCAATTCACCCTTGAAAGACTGTTTGCCGGAACTTTGTTGAATGTGAAAGATAGGAATTCACATTAGCCTAATAAAAAGAGGTTTTGTCGGGACAAGGAGTCTGTTTGTGATTTTGTGTAGCCTGGGTCAGAACAATACCAACCAGGAGAAAGCAAAATTTCTTGACTCAATGGCAAGATGCATCATCCCATCCAAAGCAAGGGTGGTTAGAAGAAGATATTGGGGTGCGAAGCATTCAGGCTTATCAAGGATCCATTTCTCATTAACATCCTTATATCAGATACAGTACCAAGATGCATTTTCTTACAGATCTTCTTCTTTCTAGCGTATTCCTGCAAGTTCAGGGCCCGCTTTTTGGATTATTGAGCGCCACTTTGCATGGTCAGCTGTATCTCCAGGGCTCAGACCCACAGCTTGCATATCTTTCTTGATGGTGTCTTGCCATCTCTGTTTTGGACATCCACGAGGTTACGGCGATTGACTTCTAGTTTGTAGGGAGACTTGGCCACGGTGGAAGGTGCTGCTCTCAGAGCATGTCCATACCAGTGGAGACGGCCTTCTCTCGTCTTCTCTATAATTGGTGCCACACCAAAATGCTGTCGAATGGCATCTGTCATGCCCCTGTCAGAGTCTGAATCCGAGGAGGAAGATGAACAGCTATTAGAAAGCAGGAGTGTGGCTCTGTTGGCTGTGGAGGAAACGGGGGAAGGACAAAGTCAGACTGGGCAGAGCAGGAGAGAGGTAGAACAAGGGAGAAGGAGTTCAGTGGAAGACCCAGACCCACTCCCTCTTCATCCTAGGGCATGCAGGGAAGAACAAAGAAGAGAGCAACATGAGTTGCATGGCTTACGGGGGAGGAAAGGGCCCTGATTCCCTTCACTAGGCACACCTGGGAAGAAAGTTTAAAGGAGAGACAACTGAGAGCTGCATTTGCCAGGAACAAACATGAGTTTATCTTGGGTTGGCTGCGGTTATCTGCGTTCCTGGCATCCTCCCAGCTGTGTTGATTTACTGCTGTGCTATTTCCCTTCTGGAACTCCTTATCTTACCCTGTCGGATTAATTACCTCATCTTGCCTCAATTGGATTTATAGTTAAAGTTTTCGGTGGACTATGGAATCTCTGCAGCCAAAGGCTGTTCCTGGAAGAGGTTTTCTCCAGACCAGAAGGTAACCAGGACCTTGGGGGAAAAGTTTGGAGCTAATAAAGGGATTCCTACTTATTATCTGGCTGTGTTGTCTTTGTGCCATGCTCCAGGTCATGACAGGCATTGTTTCCAATGTAATCAAGAAGGGAGATGCCTGATATCCAATGGAGCATTCATTTTTCCATGGCAGGGAGGTAGCTTTTGGTCCCTGTTGCTGCTGCCCACCATTCAGTGCCATACAGTGCAACTGAGTGGATAGTTTTCTTACAGATCTCCTCCCCTCCAAAAAGAAAGGAGCCAGGTTGACTCCAGTGGAAAGCTAAAAAATCAACCATATTGCTGCCCCAGTCTTCTCCATCTGTCTGGTATTTCTACTCCCAGAGTTGGGATTGAGTTCAATACCCAGCTCAGTTTTAGAATCACTCCATTGAGGACATAAAGTCATCATTGGTTGCAGTGGTGGGATTCAAATTCTTTTACTACTGGTTTTGTGGGCATGGCTTGGTGGGTGTGGCTTGGTGGGCATGGCAGGCGAAGGATACTGCAAAATCCCCATTCCCTTCCCACTCCTGGGGGAAGTTTACAGCAAAATCCCATTCCCTCCCCACCCCACTAACCTGCTTTCCAGCTCCGTTCTCCTGTGCAGGGCAACCAAAGAAGATCCAGCCAATCA